>VZTL01043858.1:24533-37504 GCA_013400535.1 Scopus umbretta | reverse complement strand
AAAAAAAAAAAAAGAGTAATAATACCCTAACAGTGAAAATCTTTGACCCAAAGTCCTGTACCTATTTATTCCAATAGAAAACTTGCATTGAATATGTTCATGCAGGACAAAACCCTGGTTGATGATGATTATGAAGTACCCATGTATTATTAATACTTTTAAATATCTGGCACATACAGATGCTTTTTGTGTTAGGCAAGACATAAACAGAATCTGTTTTTCTTCAGAAAGACATTGTACCTTCAAATAATAATGCACTGCTAGTTTTGCCAAAGAAATGCTTTTGCTCACACCTTACAGAAGCCTTACTTTAACATCTGACCACTACAAATGCCTACATGAGCAGCATTTGAGACATTCTAGAATACTGTGGATGCATGGCAGACAGTAATGAATGTTTTACTTTTAATTGAAATATATATCTATCGCTTGTAAAATCCATAAATCACACCAACAGAAGAAAGAGCATAACATGAAGAATTTGATACACTTCACACTAAAAGAAATGCATCAACTATAAAATAAATGTGTGTATTACAGGAAAAATTGATCAAAATCAGATACAATATTTCATTCACCAAATCAGACACATCCCTGTTGAATCACTGCTTATTCAATACAGAATGAGATACATCATCTATCAAAACAGATATCTTCTACAGTAAATCAAACCCACCATCTGATTCAAATATGCCTCCTACTGAATCAAAAATATCACCCAATACATCAGTTATATGGCACCGGATACACAGCATTTTAAAGAATTACTGAGCAGAGTGCCTCTAGATTTAACAAGGATAATGTTTAAACTAAAATTTATTTAGATAAAGAGATCAGTACTTCCACGCTGTCTCACAGGCTGATTCTTGGAATAGGGACTGCTATTATATTAACATTTCCCTAGAGCATCCTTTGTTTAAGTCACCTAGGAGGAGGTGCTCTCTCTGTCCCAGCAGAAAAGGAGGGCTTCCATTCCACTTAGACCAAACTCTAAGCAGCCACATGGTGTCCCTGGATCAGCTGTCCAAGTTCCTCAATGGGAAGTGCCAACCTTTTTCTAAGGGATTCAGAACACCGCAGTCCATGTACCATTAAATAGAGAAATACAAATATTATCAACATCAACCCAAAAATCCTGGACACTGAGCACGGACCACCCAACAACCAACTAACAGGGTGATGCCCCACAGTACTTTTCTATTACAGCCACATGCAGGACAAACCCAAGTCCATGCTTTGCCCCACAGTGTGTAGGTAGCCTCCAGAACACATTGCCACTATGGAAAGGAGATGACAAATATTCATATGGGCTGGAAAGAACAGTCAGAAAAGTTAGGGAAGAGGACTCCATCAAAGATAATCTAACATGCAGGTGTCATTCCTGGCTTGGGAAGCAACTGAGACACCAACTCACAGAAACTGGGAGGGTAACCTTGTGAACTATCTTCTTTCACTTCATCATTTTCACTGTTTTTTAACTTTTTCCTCAGCAGCTAGCAGAGACATCTGTAAAAGTCATAATGCTATACTACACTTCTGGACTTAAGATAACCATTTTCATATTCTGATCTCACACTCTTTACTGGAGTTTGTGTGTCTGAATCAAAGCTGTGTACAGGTAACTTCTTTCTTCACAAGCATCAGAACAATCTTGTCTGCAGACCCAATGCCTAACTAAATGTGTCTCACATTTCATAAAACATTGTAAGAAACAGAGGGAACGATGTCTTCCTTTTCCATAATTGCAGAGTGGCCACAGCACTCAATGAAGAAGGGACACCAATGGCTTACAGATGAAATAATCCACCAGCTTGACATGGTGAGAATCAAGCTTTCTTTATTTTGTTGGGAGCTCCTTAGTGCTCAAATTGAGACTACTGAGTATGAGCGACCTTGTGCCTCTCCTTTTGAAAGTAGTTTAATAAGCACCAAAAAAGAGATTAATTCTGAGGCAAGAATGGAAGCTGACAGGACAGACCCTGACAACACTTAGGTTGTTGTGACAAAGAAATAGGACAGATTTGGCTTCCACTCCCTGTTCCCTGGAAGGGAACTGATCTCTTGATTTTCATCAGTGCTGAGAAACAAGCATTTAATATAACTCATGTAAAAACTGACCACACCCGATATTATATGGACTATCAGGATCAGATCAAGTCATCTACAGCGACAGAATATTTAAAAACCAGTGTGCTCATCCCAGTCAGCTTGAACATTCTTTTGCAGATGACAAAATTTGTTCTGTTTCCATTGGGACACTCCCAAATTTTGGGTTTAGCTTATAAATTAGTCTATAGGACTAGTCCTCTTTTATTGCAAGCTGTGAAAAGGAACAACAAACCATGCTTGTTACTGATCTGCTGTTCCCTATTAATCTCTCTGCTCTGTCAATATAAGCATTGATTATAATTGCAGTTTTGCCCAACTTAGATTGATTAGAATGTAAAGCAACAAAAATTGTACAATTATGTCAAAAAGAAGTGCCTATTCACATGAGACACCAAGCTGACTGCTGCTTGTTATACTACTAGCAAGTAGAAGAAACCTATGTTTCACTTACACTTGCTAGGAAACTTACAGAATGTGTGATCCTGTACTCTTCACAGGAAAATATAGCATAAGGTTAGCAAATTCAGGACAAATCCAGTCAAGAGAAGAAGCAATTTACAGACATGATAGCTCTACCAAAAATGTCTTACCTCTTAAATCTGATAGTGTTAACCTGTATACTGTCCGGGCACTTATTTAATCACGAGTCTAAACAACATGAACAGTTTCTAAAGACATGACCTTGCTGAGTTTGATGTTTATCTTGGATCAGGATGGACACTGCTGGGTCTGTATAGAATTCAGGCAGTGAGATGGGTGCTACTTTGTTCCACCTCCTCTGCTGAATATTGTTGTAGCTTGAAGTTGCAAGTGGATAATAATTCCGCCTTTCCAAGGGACAGAGCAAGGCTGGCTGTGATAGCAGGCGACAACGAGTGATAGATGTTATGGCCACCTGCACAACAGCAGAGCTTCTTCTTTGGTGGGAAGCCTTTCCAGTGAGGTTTCTCTGTTCACTGTCACGTTATATTCTACTTGAGTAGGTAGAAAAATTGAAATTAAAAAGTTTATAGGTTTAAAATTCTTTCATTAATTGCTTCATGAAATGAGCTGGCAAAGATTAAAGATCAGATACAGAATACAAATGTCAGGAGTAAGCACAACTCCATAAACTAAATATTTTCTTTTGCAACACTTGTAGTTCCCATGTGGTATGCAAAGAGCTCCAAAACCAAAACGGTGTATAGGACTATGCACAAAGATTTCTTTGCTTCCTTTTTTTGCGTCCCTCTCTTTCAAATTTCATGTTATCTTACATTATATTGTACTATCTCTTTCTACAGCTTGTCATTTAAAGGAGCTTAATGCCATTAAACGCTGATTTTGTTAATGGCATTTGCTAGAACCTAAGGTACAAGGGAAAATATTCAAAAGGTACTAAACTGTTCTTTGAACATAAAGTTTTAAAATAATTGCTGTAACATCTAGGGTTTTGTTTCCACAACTTAAATTTTAAAGAAACTTCTATTTTTACAGTATATCTTTAAGAATCCTTAAGTTAATTAAGACAATATAAAAATAGAATACAAAAAAATCCCTTTTTTAAAATTCTGAGATGGTCTTAAGTAAAATTTAATTAATAGAGATAAAAGCTAATCCTTTTTTCTTAAAGAAAAACATATCTAGCTTTACAGCAAAGTACCCAGCAATTTACACAAAGCCCTTGTTATTTTCTTTGCTTCCAAGGCATATTCAGGTACTCCTTTTAAAGCCTACCCATAGAAGTAGTAAATCAATTAAATTCAATCAAATAAATTACAAATCCCTGTAACGTTACTATTAGTGAAACATTCTTGGTTAGCTTTAATGGGAATCAAGCAGCTAAATTCCCCACTCTCCACTTCATTTTAAAAAAAGGAGAGAAACGAAAAGAAATCAATTATTTAGAACATTTCATAGGATCATAGGATTTGCCATACTATTGTTCCACCTATTCAAGTATATTCTGTCTGCAGGCAAAAGCTTCTTATGTTACACGTGGCTAACTGTGTTATGCCGTACACACAGAGCAATCCCCCCCTCTGCCTGAGTCCTCCAGGTGATCAGTTTTCATGCTGATGCTTGAGATTAGATGAAGCAATTGTTATTTTAATTCACACAGCTACCACACTGTTAAAACTGTCAATAAAATTACACTGCATTTCTAGCAAAGTTTCCTGATGTGCTGCTTTTCTGTGTTAGTACGTATACATCAAAATTTGAAATACTTGCAAAAGTCACCCCCCCAAGACCTTCTTTCCTCATTTCTGAAGTCTCCTGTTACATGCAGTTCTGCTACAACTCTAGGCAGGGCTGGCACAGACTAAATGGGTGCATGGCCACACGGCTGACTACAGCACATTTCATAGAACCTTGCACAGCATTGGCATCAGCCAGTAGTTTTAGGGAGGGAAGAGATGAAGCCCTAGCAGCCACTAGGAAAGTTGTAATCTGATTTTAGACAATGTTATCTAAACCTTTTCAGACCAATGTTCTATGCAACTACATTTACATTTGGTGTTTGAAAATGAAAGACAACGTAGTTTCTTGTGAAAGCTGAAGAATCCTGCTGTTATTCAGTGGAGAACCGTGACCTACCAATGAATTCAGTATAGCCAGTTACTGTTAAGAGAGTCCTCTAGACTCTTTATTAAATCCCTACATTGCTTATTTTTCTGATAGAGAAAATAGTGGTTAACTAAAGGTCACAAATATTACATTGTATTACATTGAGAACTTAATGAGCACAGTAAACTCACCACACCACTATCCTCTTAACATCATATGACTTTTTTACTTTAACACCAATCATATTTTGTAGAAGAACCATCCAGGAAGCAAACATATCCATAGGACTGTGTACATGTTTAAGATAAAATATTTAAGAAAAATAGAGTTTTTCCAAGTTCTCTATCCATACTAGAAACACTGTCCCTTTTGAAATAAAAGATAATATGCTTCTGAAATTTCTCTGAAGCAGACATAATCTTTTATGGCAAAATCTTTACAATTCAGAGTAGATAAAGACAAAAACTATAGAGCCACTAGAAGCTATGCAGATATATATTTTTGGTATCTATGAAAAAATAATTCATACTTAATACAGAACCAGAACAATGACGAAATAAATGTGATCACTGGAGTTTCTGAACAGCCATGTCTGCACAGAAAATATACTTGCCTGTGGTGAGAAGTGGCCAGTTTCCATGTGTAAAAGAGTAAAGATCCTGGCAAAGTTCACTAGCCAAGATTCTAACAAATCACACATTTTATATGCCATTTAATGGGTGCTTTTGTTGGTAAAATGCTTTTCATCTGCCCCTTTCACTGACAAACCTTGAAACATAGAATCATAGAATCATTAAGGTTGGAAAAGACCTCTGAGATCATCTAGTCCAACTGTCAACCCAACACCACCAGGCCTACTAAACCATGTCCTGAAATGCCGCATCCACAGGTTTTTTGAACACCTCCAGGGATGGTGACTCCACCACCTCCCTGGGCAGCCTGTTCCAATGCCACTCTTTCACTAAAGAAATTCTTCCTAATATCCAATCTAAACCTCCCCTGGCGCAACTTGAGGCCATTTTCTCTTGTCCCATCACTGGTTACTTGGGCAAAGANGTGACCAAAGTGCAGGACCCAGCACTTGGCCTTGTTAAACCTCATACAATTGGTCTCAGCCCATCGATCCAGCCTGTCCAGATCCCTCTGCAGAGCCTTCCTGCCTTCCAGCAGATCAACACTCCCACCCAACTTGGTGTCGTCTGCAAACTTAGTGAGGGTGCACTCAGTCCCCTCATCCAGATCATTGATAAAGACAGTAAACAAAGCTGGCCCCAATCCTGAGCCCTGTGGATCAGTATCATCTGAGTAGCTTCACTGAAGTAATTTTCAAATGCCCTATTGTGACTACTGTAATGTTACTGAACACCACAGACGTATCTGAGGTGGAGGCTGATGTTACAGAGAGTCATTATCCTTCTCGTGTCACACTTTAATAAGTGAGACTCTATACTCATAGGACTGGAATTTAATCTCAATTTCAAAAGAAACGTTATATGTATCTTGCAACTTGGTACAATGCATGTACAATGCTGTTTCTTTTTTCTCCTGACTCTGTATTTAATGGGGGGGAAGCCCATTATTCATACTTCTGCTCTTAATCAAAGCTGAGAATTCTGTAGAGAAGTAGAAAATTGAAATCGGCTCCTGCAACCTAGAGCTGAACAATTATGACTTGATTTACAAGGAGCCACTTCGCTACATATTTAAATGCAGCTCTGCTGCAAAATTTGGGGACTTTTCAGATAATCAAAATGCTACAGATTTAGCACTTTTAATTTTTGCTCCATCTCTTGCCAGCTTGAACTCTGATTGTAATTACCATTTCATCTTCCTCTGAATGACACTGTTTTATCAGAGGAAGACAGTGTATCTAGAGTGTGAGCGTGATGATTAGTAAGGAACCAGCTTTCAATGGGAAACAATAAGTGTGCCCTGAAATGAATCAGGATGGAATGTAACAATGTGAAGCTAGAGATAATCTCAAGTCCTTGAGACATAATGCATAACCCCCATAGCTCTGCAATGTATGTGAGAATATACAGAGGTAACTGAGATGCAGAGATGTAGAATAGAATAGGGAAAACCCCCTGTACTGCAGAGAGCAGTTTTTAGGGAATAAAAAGGCACCAAAGCCTAGCTACTCCCTGACTCCTACCCTTCATGTCTTGAAAACTTTTCTCACTTCTTTGGACTAATCTAGCTCAACTAACTGCTAATAACAAAATTATGCAGGACAGCTTATTATTATCAATATTTCTTAAGACTCTTCTTCCTGTGTTTTGTCTCCAGAAACTATGTTAGAGAAAAGTACTTCAGCTGTGTCAGTGGACTACCCCCAATGCAGCCAAGTTGCTGGGATGGTGATGGAGGAAACAGGATGGCTGCTATGGCTGCTTCTGGCTCCTGTTTCTCTGTTTCACTTGTAACAGATCTAAGTAACCAAGTAATTCTCTCTGCATGATTAAAAACATAAAAAACAACAAATACACCTAGAAGTGGTCTAAAGATCTAAAATAAAAGTAATATATGCTGATAAGAAATAGCAATAGTGTCCCCATATTAGCAACATCTTTACATTTCAACTTGCTTAGGCACAGAGCTGTGGAAGACTTGTAATAAAAAATGTAACTGTTAGAAAACCATTGAACCTGATATATCTATAACAGAAATGGACTGCTTTGGAAATTTCTTTTTCTTTGTGAGAATTATCTTTTTAGTGAAGAAAAAAATTACTGATAAAACGTCAAGAGGAGTAATAAATTGACAAATAAGAGTGTAAGTCCTTTTTTAACTGTTGCAGTAAATTTTGATTGGCACAGGAGTAGGAAAATAAATGGTGTTGTCCTGGTGCTCACACCAGAGACAGGATATCATTCATGTGGCAAAAAAAATGTACCCTAAAATTTATATTGTTTTCCTCAAAATTCATGTCAGTACTGCTGCTCCTTTAGGTTCCATTTTTTGAAAACCCTCTCCCCCAGCTACACTTATGCTGCATAATGCTCTAAATACTCTTGTTCTGGTCAGGGAAACCACATATAAACTTTTGGTCCCAATAGCTAGGCTTCAAGACATGTAATAAGATAGTACCTCAAAAGGAGGTAATGTTGAATGTACATAAACTTACGAGAGGCATAATGTCCACTTACAGACATTGTATTCCTATGGGTATTTTTTATGAAAAAGCCTTTCCTATGTAAGAATATTTCACCTGGAAGAAATCATTTCAGTGCTCTGAAAAATCCGTCAAACAGAACTTCTGCTCATGTAATTCAGAATGATACAGTAAAACTCTTTAGAAAAAGGCACAGAGAAGATAACTGAAAATGGCTGGAAAACAGAACATATTTCATACAAAAAATGATTGAGTAATACGCATCACTTTGGAAAAGATCCAATGAGAGGGAAGGGAAGGGAAATCTCATAGAAAGCTATATAATAAGAACTGTGAATAGTTAGCGATTACTCACAGTTTCCTCATAGAAAAGAACCGTGTGGTGGTCCATGAACTTTCCAGACAACAACTTTAAAAAAAAAAAATTTTTTTTTTTTTTTCCCCACAAAACCAACAGTTAAGTTGTGGAATTCAGAATCACAGGATATTGTGAAGTAAAAATTATACATGTGTTCAAAATCTAGACAAATCTTGGGAAAGTGTGTCTGTCAAGGAGCATAAGATCCTACACCTGAATTAATTCTATGTATCAGTAAGCTGCTAAAACAGGCAAGAGTGACACTAATGCTGTAATTGCCCGGCTACTTCCACTGGTGCTCAATATTGAATTGATAGCAGCAGCAGGGTGGACTACATGATTCAAGTGTGTATGATATTGTTGTTTTCTTACATTCACTTTTCACTACCTTATCTTCCCATCTTTTAAAAACAGGTAGCAATAAATATTGTTCTCCTTAGCATGCATGGAGATTTGTGAATTAACAGCACTGTCCAACACCAGTTAGAATAGCACTGCACATGTGTATGAAGATGCCTCCACATGGAATAAAACACAAGATGAACAGTACACTGAAAACTTGTTGTTATTTAATATCTGACATTGGAAATTCAAGTATAAATTTCAGGCCTATTTCTCCCCTTGTGTGATATCACTGCAGAAAAAAATTCTCAAGGTTAAAGATCCCTGGAAAAAGAGCATATCTTTAAAATATAGGATTGCTTTTGCAGGTTTGCCTCCTCTGTAATCCAACAGAGTTAATCTGCAACACTAGAAGGAATTGTTCTGGTATATTTACTGGCAAAATGGCAACTGGAAGGTACTTTATAAATATTTTGTACAGGATTTATGAAAAGATGGAGCCCATTAAGGAAATAATTCAGAAAATAATCAGCATGAATTATTTTGATCTTAATAGCACTTGTAAGGCCAAAGACTACATTGTACTCATTGTACCAAATTAATCAGAACTAGGAGAGAAGCTGTAACTTAAGTCTTGTAAAGACAGAATTTCCTGTATTCTTGCTAAAAACCTAACCAAAATGTGTTCATGAGCTTTCTCGGTTTTCTACCAAAGCCCCAGTGTTTGAATAAATCATAACAGTGTATCCGTGCTAAAAACGAGTAAAACGCCTTTAGGTTCTATGTGGCAGGGGGTTTGAGAGGGATGGAATTTTTTAAAAAGCAGCAGTTCGGCAACTCCAAATACCTCTCAACTTACTGTACTTTCCCTTACCTCCAAAAAAGCGCATTTGTTATTTGGTCTGTTAAAGCATAAGCCCACTGAAGGTTTTAGGAAAGGCAGCTTGCTCCCATGAACTGCAGCTTAATTTCTTTCACAGTGAATTTCATAGCAGGCCATTCAGAATGAACCCCTCCCTAAAGCTGAGCTTCACCCATGGTGAAAAATATGACCGGTTCAGTCAGTATGGTTGCTAGGCTAGCATGCAGCAAGGGAATAAATTAGCTACAAAATAGTCAGAGTTTCAAGCTTTTGTGCACCTCTAAAATATCAGTAAGTAGTGTTCTGGAGTTCTTGAAAAATGATGTGCTTGAAACAATGCCCTCAGGAAGCCTCTGCCCCATACATTATGTAAGTCGTATTGAGCTTTCTTTGGCTAACCTCAAACATGGGCTTAAAAAACATTTTAGTATAATATTGCCCTCCTGAAAAATAATATTAAAAAAACCCTAAAACTAGAAGAAAGCCAGGTTTTTTATTTGTCAAGGAAACCTAAGCGTGTCGCTGTAACTTCAGGACCTTTTTGACTCTATAAATCTGAGTAGCTAGCCAGGGATGCAGCAGTAAACTGAATTTTTCCCCTTTACAAGGAATAGGGAAGCTTAGAGTTGCTTTGGCACCTGAATAATGCACAGGACTGCAGGCAGCAGGCTCACATGGACTCACTGGGTGAGCTGCCAGACCTACAGTTTCAGGCTACATCTACAGTGTGTGAATCTGTCTCAAAATCCCGTAGATTTAGTTTGAAGACTTGCTGCCATCCTTTAACCAAGGCAGGCCTTCATCACCAACCCTGTTGTATCTGTTCAGCTTTCTGTCAAAGTAAATTCAGTTTGGGTGTGTATTTGTTTGTTTTCCAGATTAAATCTTCAGAGATTCTGCAAAGGGTAATGGTGGAGCAAATACTGAAGGAAAGGGGAATAAAGGCCACAACCAGCAAACAAAAGCTGCCCCTACAAAACAACTCTGCCCCATGTTCAGCCAACACTCCTTCCTCTGAGGAGACAGGATCTTCCTTTCCTGCTTTTGCGTGAGGTCAAGGAAAATATGTGGATTGTACCCGCCATGGAAGGAACCTAACACTGAAAGGAAGAGTCTGACCATTTCCCATGTTTCAGCAGAATTTTTCTCATGCAAATTTGAATGTAACTTTGTAACTTCAAGAACATCAAAAACATCCTGAATTATTTTAAGAGACATCCCCCACATGTTTAAAAGTCTGCTTTTCATGTTTTATTACATGGGCATAAACAAACAAACTTTTAAATGAATGAAGATCTCACTGCTGGGGCAGTGGGCAAACTTCAACATACACCCTATGCACCTGACCAAAATTTCATCAGACTGAAATGCTTTATCCTTAAACCAGAATACATAAGCAAATCTACTACATGGGACTACTACAAGGAAAAAAGGTAGCATATCGGGCATGGGAATCCTTGGACTGACCTTGAGAGATCATCCATAGTGTTTAAAACAAAAACACACATAGAAAGGTTTCATCATGGAAAAAATTAGCACAGGTATTCTGCATTAGTATTTCCTTTCTGTAGCATTTTAGGTACAGTAAAAGATCCTACTTTTGTGGTAAACTGGACTCTGAAGGATGAACGAATTAAGATGATTAGTTAGTTACATTTCCACAGATACTACACCATTGCAAGACTCGGGTTCTATCACCACATTGATATTAATGAAAAAGATAGTGAAAAACAATCTGGAATATATTACTGCTTGAAGTCTGATGATCAGAGCCCCAGGTATTTCTAAGTAATCACTGTTTCATTTATGTTTGAAAAATAATCCATGAATTCCTTATTTCTGCAAATGCAACTTTCTTTAAGACAGTAATTATATTGATATCATTTAAACATTTACATATAGAACATGAAGGAGTCATTAAGTGCATGTAGGTGTCAGCCTATAGGCAATCCTGCACATCTGTAATATTTGAGTTAAGGTTAATGCTACCTCTGCAGACCATGTTCCATAGCTATCACCTAGATTTAGAGCAGAAAGCAGCATGAAAGGAATTTCTACTGCTTTAAAAGTTAACAGGAAAACTAATTTCCCTTCTAGAACTGGGCCAGAGCAAACAACTTGTAGGATACTCGTCCCACCCTTGCTAGCCCACGACTTCATCATTATGAAACAGCAGAAGCTTGAAATTATTATCATGATGCAGGAAACTAAACAATCCACACTTTAAATGAAAATGCCTGTAAAGAACCTGAAAGAATGGAAAACACTTTTTCCCCTTTATCTGCTAATTTGCTTTTTCCTCCCAGTCTCCTGTCATTCCCTTTTCCCAGCCTTTCACCTGTTCCCTTGACAGATCAAGGCTGTTCTTTAAAGGATAATTCTATATTTGTATCTGTAGCATTTCAGTACTGAACATGTCAACAAATAGTATAAATGAAAACATATACGTGGTAGTAAATCCTGGAAGAAGAGTATTGATACACAATTACAGATTGGAAAACAAAGAAATGAGTCATAAATCACTCAAGGGACAATAACTCCCCCTTCGATGCTAACTTTTTAAAATTTATTTTCCTTTTTTTTAGGTAAGTTTGGAATCCTTTGTCTTAACTAAAAAGTTAATATTGTGTTTACGTCACTATAAAGTAGCTTGAGAAATCTGAATTCAGAAGCCGACCAGAAAAATTGACTGTAGTATCCAGAGTAGGTAATTGGCATATTTACAATACACTTCTTGAGAAACAAACCCAGAGTTACTATGCAAATCCTTGCTCCTTGAATGACTAACAGTGATGGACAGCCAGTCACCAGGCAGGGATTTGCATGCTTTGAGTTATTTAGATAATAATTGTGACTACTGAAAGCAGACACTGCAGATAAGAGGTAATGAGGGTGTAGTACGAAGGGAAGGGATGATGAGACACCAGCAACTGTGGTATATCCTTAAAGTATTTGGCAACTTTTTACATGACACAATATACCACAGATTCTGTGCGCACTTTCAACTCTAGGACTTGGCGGTTATGTATTGCCCTTATGAACTGACATGTGTTTTCAGAGTTCTGCGTCATAACATCTCTGGGGTTATCATTAAAGGACAAATCTTGAAAGGCAGAAAACACACATTTCTGAGGGTTCTGTCCTATCTGATCTGATCACATATGGCTAGCTGGCTGCAAGTTATATGTTGACAGCAAATGAAGGCACATTTGATATAAAATGTATCACTAGTTCTTCATTATTTCATAATGGAATGTGGTTGCTGCTACAGAGTGAACATATGCAACTGGTTTATCTACTGATTTACATTAATATTATTACATGGCCAACTCACATAATGCTGGAAAATGGTTCAGAATGAAACCAGCACTCCAAAATGATAATTAAAATTCTTATTAAAATCACAAAATCTTTGAGAAGCCTTTACAATCTGTCTCAGATCAGAATCAGTTACTGGCTCTTACTAAAACCACGTCACTGAAGGCATGACAGACATCATGAATGCTTGAT
Source organism: Scopus umbretta (assembly GCA_013400535.1). Lineage (NCBI taxonomy): Eukaryota > Metazoa > Chordata > Aves > Pelecaniformes > Scopidae > Scopus > Scopus umbretta. The sequence continues at coordinate 24,661 of VZTL01043858.1, read as the reverse complement.
ATAAAGCCAATTGAACTTTTTCATGTATTCAAGGATGAGAAGTATTATACAGGCCTATAATTTTAGATAGTTCCTATATGCTGAGCAATTGCAATGACTAGAAATTGCCTTTTTTTTTTTTTTTTTCT
>VZTL01043858.1:0-24514 GCA_013400535.1 Scopus umbretta | reverse complement strand
TTTTTTTTTTTTTTGGAGGGCGGGACGCGTGTGTGGGTGTTTTGATTTAATATATCTGAAAATAGACTCCAGAATTCTATAGTCCTGTTACTAGAACTACAGAGACTCCTTTGTAGCCATTGTTCAATTTTTTAGATTCACTGGATCCAGTAGCAATATTTTCACTTTATTTACTAAACTTCCATGCCTTAAAACAGACAAAAATTACTGAATCAATAGATTTATAGGGCATTTCACAATTATTTTTAAAGTGTTCCAGTACTCTATTTCCAACATTTCATGAGCTGGACCCCAGAGCAAGATTTAAAATTATGCAAAACTGGGGAAACAATCTTTAAATCAGACTACAGGCTTGGCGCCAGAAGAGTGTTTTGAAAATGAAATATTATAAGCAATTGTTATTTGTTTTTGCTGCTATTGGAATAACTGTAACTATTATTAATAATTAGGTAGTTTCTAAAATGATTTCTCATTCTTCCACATGAATTCAGGCATAAAGCCATAGTTTTACACTGACAGAATTTACACTATGGTTTTTGGTCTGGATTTTTTAAAATGCTGTGTACGTGTGGATGAACAAGGGAGCAGGTTTCTGATAAGTAATTGGGGGGTTTGTGTGTGTGCAAAGGATGGTGCAGTATTCAGTACTGTTCAGATTATTCAGGCATCATTTAGTAGTGTTAATCCTGATTTTAACATTACTCCTTTGTCCACAGTCTAAAAGAGAGCTCTTTTTTGTGTAAGAAAAATTTATTTTTAGTCTTTCACAGTCAGAAGGAAACATGATGCTCATATTACCTGATCTCCCAGAAAAAAACAGGTCACATGACTTTATTAAATGACTCCTACTACAATTGCGTATCCTTTTGCAAGAGTTTTTTAGTGACAACTTCAAATAATAAACTTAATTATGTTAAGAGAGCTTAATCCACTTTTAGATCTGTTTTAAGTCTATTTTTCTGTTGCCTTTCATAGTTTGGATCACTTTACACTATTGAGAGCAATATTAAGCAGTATGCTACAGTGAGAAATCTCCTTCCCAGAAATAAATGCATAGAGCAAGCAATATTTAGCCTCCCTTTTTGTTAAATTTTTCTTTGATAAATCAAGACTTCAGATTATAAAAGTCAAGGGCTTTCCCATATTTCTTCAGAACACAGCACGTTTTAGCACGTGCCTGCCTTTCATAAATTCTTATTAAGTTTAGCATATATATATGTGACAGAGAGCCAAATGGCATGAAAACACTCTGCCTTTCTTTTTTGTTTTTTATATAGAAATATTTATGGGACAACATAACAGGAAAACTTGTTCTCCATCATACATCTTGGGCCTAAAAAAAATTCTTAGAAGAGCAAATATCAAGTTATCTAGGGCCCTGTGGCATTATAAAAATGCAAAAATCATGACTGCAAACACCAAATATTTAGAACACATACAGACATTTCTCAGCAGTGTTGTATAAACCCATTTTTGCAGAAACCTACAATACTTAATAAAAAAATGAGGCACACCAAACACTTGTCTGCTGATGACCAATGCTATTTCAGGAGTTACTATAACCTTAACTTCTATGCTTATTTTAATCAAAATCTCCAGAGCACTAAAATTAAGGCAGTGGCTGAAGTGCAGTTTAAGGCTTTGGCAGAGGCCATCTTTAACAGCTTTGGCATTCCCAAGGGAATCTGTATTAATATCTCCATAATGTCAATAGCCTAATGGGATTATAGGCAGCCTAATCATCCTACGTAGTACAAATGACACATTTCAGAGTCTCCTATGGATGAAATGATAAAAATAATGAAAAAATATAATTAGAGACAGTTGAACAAAATAAGTTATTTGGTTGATTAAACCTGTGCAAAATCCCTTGATCTAACATTACTTTGGGCTATTTATTTTATATAACTTGTGCTCTGATACAAACATCTCCTGGTGATCATTAGCATCTTATGATGCTACCATGTGGTGAGACTTAACACTCGTCTCTTCTTAGATTATGTTCCAAGTAACACTTCTGAACCTGCACTTGCACTGGAATATACACAGGGTCAGAATGCAATTTTTATTTTGCAGCAGCGTGCAGACTAACTTACTGCATGTATATACATAGAATCATAGAATCATTAAGGTTGGAAAAGACCTCTGGGTTGACGGTTGGACTAAATGATCTCAACTACACCATGNTGACCAAAGTGCAGGACCCAGCACTTGGCCTTGTTAAACCTCATACAATTGGTCTCAGCCCATCGATCCAGCCTGTCCAGATCCCTCTGCAGAGCCTTCCTGCCTTCCAGCAGATCAACACTCCCACCCAGCTTGGTGTCATCTGCAAACTTAGTGAGGGTGCACTCAGTCCCCTCATCCAGATCATTGATAAAGACAATAAACAAGGCTGGCCCCAGTACTGAGCCCTGGGGAACACCAACTGTGTATACACCTATATATATATATGCATATATATTTTTTTTTATGGAAGTTCATTTGTATTGAAATACATGTCATTTATCGACTTAACCATGTTTTACAGGAAATAAAATGGGAGTCATTCAGAATGGTGCCTATTGCTTTAAGACAATTTTTTTCCTGTTGCATGGCAGATGGATGGCTATAATGCCATCACTTGATACCATGCCGAATTGTGACTGTGTCATTTTGTTAGAGCCTGCTGATTTTGTATAGAAATTTGCTGTTGGATTAGGGCTTTTGCCAATCCTGGCAGAAGAAAAAGGCTATTTAATGTGTCTTGAACAGCCATATGGTATGGATAAAAGAAGTAGTTTCATGGCAGTCATGAAATCTGATGTATATGAGTGAGTCCATGTGGCTTTGTCATATTCCCTGTCATATAGCACACCTGCTGCAATCAGGTATTTCACATGAAAAATATGATTCTCATAGCTCTTGATCCTGAATGTACTTCAGTGTCAGAAAACAGTACCTCCTTCTGATGCTTTTAATTCACATGGAAGAGCCAACCACATGAACTGGAATGTGAAGTGAGGAAACTCCCAGCTTATGGCACAGCTGAGCAAAATTATACTTTAGCATAATATTAATCTAGAAATTTGAACTTTATGCATAATATTCACTCAGAATTTCATGGCATTTTACTAATACTTAAATATCACCAGTGTCTTTCAGACTAGATAAACTGAACATGCTATGGAAAGAACTGATAATAGCACTGTCTCCAAATTTAAGGAAAAGTCATTAGTCTTAGCCTAGATTTTCCACTGTTTTACTCTGGTAAATCTCACCCTGCTTCTTCATCCATTTCTGCCAGCACTGTGAGTCCAGTGATATTCACAAATATAATTCTTATCTCCTTTTCATTCACTTCCTTTTTTTCTCCCCTTACTCCCTAAAAAAGCCTAGATGAAAGCAGAGGCAAGGACATCTTCAATCTAACACTACAGTTTTCTTCTCCATTGAATAATGAGAGAAATTCTGGCTCCACTTTAGCTTCAATATTTTAGCCAGTATTTTTCATGCAGTAGGCATTCTCAAAGATGTTTAGCAGTAAACAGATTTCCTTTAGAGTATATGTGAACGTCATCATCGTATATAAATACAATTATGTTAATGCTATAAGCACCAGAAAATTCTACTTATAATAACGTCATTATTCTTACCAGTGTTCATTTTGTCAGACATACTATATCTAACTAACCCTATCACTTAAAGAATCAAATTTTCAAACTTTCAGCCTTCAGATTGGCATCGAGAAACATCAGTGTAACACCTAGGCTCCCCATACAACATGCAGGTGCTCTGCTGATAAGCCTTGTGGAAACAGGAGCACTCAAGGGCACATATGGAGGCAAAACCTGAAGCTATCTGGGGAATTTTAAGGAAAATAATTAATGGTCTGTAGACTTAAGTTGCCTTCAGCATTAGGTGATAGCTGAGCAAAAAAATTTATTACTATAAACACAGTAACATAGTAACTCTGACTAAGTCCCATTCAGGGCTTCTTAAATCTGTTGGGGATGTTCCTCAGGGTAGCATATGGACTGTGGAAAATACTACTTCTTCAACTACCACTTTTCTTCCAGGGATACTTGAAGCCTTATATTCACTTGATAAAAGGAAAAAAGCTTAGGATGTCTGCAGGATTTGGACTGTGTCATACATAAAGACTTCTGGAAGAAGTGTTTTCTCATAAAATTTACATGAAAATGCTGTGAACAACAACTCTTCAGTTCTGTTTAAGGCAGCTTTCTAGGAGAGAAAGCATGGGGCAGTATGAAGGTGATGAGAAAGATGGAGACAGAAGATCTTTCTATTTATTGCACAACAGAGTTTAGTATCTCAGCCCAGCTCTGGAGCACAGAGATCAGAGCCTCACAGGGCCCTGCATCCAAACCCATTAATCCCCAGAGATGCTGAAAGAGTTGTCCTGGCAGTTACAACTCTGGCCACCCAAGAGGTCACATCCTGCTAGATTCTCATCACAAAACCTCATCATTTCAGTAGGCCAGTTGTAGGAATGCTCCTTAGTTGCATTCAGTCAGAATTAGCTCTGTCAGGAAAGACATATTTCGGCACTAGTTCACTGTTAACTCAAACAGGTACAGGAACTTCATGCAAACACAGCATAGAAAATAATGCTAGGCAGGGCACAGCCATCAGCTGCAACCAGGAAATACTGTATGTGTAAATCCTAACACAAGCATGCCTTTCCCTAGGTCTCTTCTTTCTGCAGGGCAGACATACCAGCTAATGGAAATAGCTTACAGATGCTTAGCAATGCTTAGCGTGACATTGTTTTGCACAAGAAAGATATAAGTTAATCAAAAGACAACATCTCACATTAAGATACATTCAATAACCTGTCACTCTCTGGGGCTTGTGGAAATATCCCTGACTTCCGAATACCTGTGGACATTGTCAGGTTAACCAGCTTATCCTGGTCAAACCCCATGCACAGCTTTATCATAAAACTTGGGTCCAGTCTTAAGCACAGCTAGAATTTTGCTCATCTGCAATGCTTATTGAATCACTTGTTACAATGCTGTCAGTGCAATGTTGAGCAATATTTTTTGGATGGCATCCATTTAAAAAAAGCCAACAGATTCCCAGGAGGGTAAAAGTTCATAATGGTGTTCGGAGAACTATGCTGTCAATGTTGCACTTAACGTCATGGCACAGTGTATGCACCACCCTGCGGTATGAGCATCCTGGCCTTGCAAAACTGAAGTTCCACAGCCTCTGCCTAACTTCAAGCATGCACTGAATCTAAGGATATTAAGTAATATTACAGATCTCAGGAAAGATCAGTTAAGAAGCCATAAAGAGCATGAAGAGACAAAATATGTGGTTATGTGTGCTTAAGAGACTACTGTAGCAGTTCATCTGGTTCCACCCTGCTCAAAATCTCTTGGTCATTTTTACAACTTCTCATCACTGCAAGATCCAAATTATAACATAAAACAATAACAGCCCTCTCTCAAGGTACATCAACTCTTACTGCTGCTAGGATTTTCTCTTCTACAGCTTTCTTATATCCAATGTGTTGGATTTAGTTTAGCAAACAACTTTTCTGGAAATTGCTTTGTGTGCATTGCATGTTTTGCTAAGTGATATTTCCCCAGAGCTGGCAAATCACTCCATAGCAGCAGATGTGCATGTTTTAGAAAACCACTACCATAAGGAATAGAATAATTATATTTAGTGCTGTTTGCTACTGCACCACATATTGAATAGTAGGGATACTGGTACAATTGAGACTTGCTAAGAACTTCTTTTCTTCCTTAGCATAATATATTTAATTACCTTTTTTCCCCTCTAATTGCAGCTAAAGATTACCTGCTCACTAATAAACTTTTCTTGCAGTGTAAGCCAAAATGAGGGCCTGCTGAAGGCAACCGAGGATGAAGTATCAGATAACTTTGGATTATATCCTTTTGAGTTTTCCACCTGCCTTATAAATTCACTCTAATACTGGTTTCTAAAAAGGTGAATTATTGTAACAGAACATGCATTTCTGAAAAGACTATCCTGCTAAATTCAGTGATATCCATGCATTAGTTATCTGCTGACCAGAAGCACTATACGAAGTTCTGCAAGTATTTGAAGTTTATTGTGAAGATCTGACAAAAACCTTTTGCATTATTTTTATGTTCAGAACCAAAGGGAATTAAAAAGGCAGGAAATACTGTCCAGCAAATGATAAAATTTCAAAAAGATTTTATTGAAAACATGTTGCCTCAAACACTCCAGAAGCTGTTTAGTTGATAAGTGTTCCTATCCCTTTTTGTTTCATTTCTGATTTGAGAACACATATGCTGATTTCTGCGTTCTTTCTTATTTAAATTTCAATTGTTGCTCCATTAGTCCTAGATGCATTGCAAAATTGTAGCCTTTTGAAATCTTATTCTATTTTCCACACATATATGGGACCAGAATAGCCATTTTTAGATTAAAGGAAAAGAAAGAGAAGAAAAAACTATTGTAGGAAATTAAAATTACTTCAGTTCTCGAAACGGCAGTGCCATATACCAGAATAGGTTCTTAGAAATGTATAGTACATCTTTAAAAACCAAAGAACACAGATGACAATTTAGAAATTTATTCTCTTAGGAATATCCTTGAACTCTTGGTCACTCCAAATACAACACATCGTCCTGGCCGATCTGTCTTACAACATAGCTCAAGTTTACATCTGAGAAAACATCAACTGGTGTCTGGAAAACTAGTTTCTTCTTTCGTAAACATGAGAGTTGAAATTCATGGTCTATGCATGTTTTCTGGGGTAACTACCATAAAATAAAGACTGGTGAGGAATGGAATACTGTACTGCAAGACTGAAATTCGTACTATGCATTAGGTAATTAAAACCTCTTTGTGTGTTTGATTGAAGTGCAGAACTAACTGACCCACTGTTTTTTCTTTAACCAGAGTGTAACTACTTAGTTCCACTAGTCAATTATTGAAAAGATACAGTGATTACTATAACTCCTTCGAGGAATCCTTTAGTATATTATTTCTTACATGAGGTTAATAATTTAACATTAAAATGTCCACTAACATAATGCCACAGTCATGAATAAATATGAGTACAAAATACTGCGAATGGATCTTGACTCCCTAATAAATCTAACAGATAAAGTCGAGGCCAGCCATATTAAGAATATATAATATAACATTCAGCTTTTTGATGCTTATGTTTTTGACAGGTTGAAAATTCCAGAACAGACACAGCATTATTTCCACAAGAAGAAAAATATTACATGCTACACTGTTGAATTACCAGTGTCCAAATATCAAGACACCTCAGAATTTCTAAAATTAATTAATCCTCACAACAAATAATGAAGAGATCAGATCCTACTATCTTCACTTAATGCTGGGACCAGAGATATTCTAAGCATCCACAGGAAGTTCATGCCAAACAGGTAAACTCTGATTACCTAAGTCCTAGGCATATCTTATTCACCAAACCATTCTTTCTATACCAACCTTTATGTTCCCATGACAAAACTTGAAAAATACACTCTCAGTTATGAACAGCAAGCATATCCTTCCCTTTTCACAGAAAGAAGGCAAGCACTGATCAGAATAACCCCATTTCCCCAAAAAATCCAACCCATGAAATTACAGATTCTCCCTTCCTAACTCTTCCACACTTTCTTCATTCAAACACAGCAGCATTGCTTCAAAAAGCTAAAGACAAAGGAAGCTGGAGAAAAGGGAAAAACAATGAATCTCAGGCCTTCTTAGACCTAAGCGGCAATGATCACCTATGTACACAGCAAAGGAGATCTAGCTGCATGTTCTTTGCTGACCTGAACAACAGTGGTGTCCTATTAATGGATCTGTAAAAAGTCACTGCAGAAATATTGTGACAGTATGGTAGTCAGCTTCCCTTTGTTCCTAAATCTTTGAGGACAAAATAGAGGAAAATGATACATAGGATTTACTACATCTGATGAAAAGGACAAAATGTATCTCAAATTCATTGGCAGCATTTGCATTCATACTAGAAAGGAGTTTTTGAAACATAACAGTCTCTTCAGTTTATTGAAAATGTTGTCCTCAACTAAATTATGGGTAGTGACTGTAATTTAGGGAGCTTTTCTCTCATACAACATGGGCTACAGCTATGCAAATAGAGTGACAAGGTGTTTTCTCTGGTCCAGAGGGCCAGTGTTGTCATTCAGCTTATGTCCACATGACTTAACTCACCTCCTGGCAAAACCAGCATAGCCCCATCTGAACCATTTATTAGAAGCTGTCCTTGGCCCATGTAATTCCTGAAGACATCTCAGAAAGTATGTGGAAGTACACCACTTGGCATTGGCCATATCCAAAACTATGCCCGTGACCACGACAATCTTTTAAGAGAATGGATCATGACATGACAAACACTCAAAGCTTTTCACTGGCTTTTTTAGTTTACTACTACAGATGTACTGTGCTGACCAGGACCTTCTGAAGTCCACTGCTCCCTCAGACAACTGTAGTTGGAAGGTGGGTGAGTACTTCTAACAGAACCTAAATTTTTATCCCACACTATAACACCAAAACATACTTCACAAAAAGACCTTTATTTCTTCTTCTTTAACAGTGCTTTCCTACTCCAGCTGTGCCACACACTCTGCCATACACCAAAGTTTATACTTATAAGAGTATCAACTCATGAGTTTATGTAAGTGATGACTGCTTTCTAGAGTAAACAGTTTCATAAGCCTGCAGATGATTATCAGAGGAGAAGAAATCAAAGGAGAAAAGATGGAGATGAAATGGGAGGAATAAAGTAATTTTAAAAGAAAAAGTTCTTACTTATGCCATTACCCTTCCCTAGGAAGTGGAGTTACTATCCATTTTTATCTTTGTGACATTCAATTTTCTTTGACTAGCAGCAATATCAGCAGCACAACAGAAGGTGATCCTCTCAAGAATTCATGTTTTTTCCAGATAAACAAAACTGGGACAAGAAATGTACAATAAAATGAAAAAGCTCAATTGACTTAAATGCTTTTCTTCTTTCACTTATCCAAAGGTTTCCTATTCAATAACTGTCTTGTCATTCTGACTTGCTTATTTATCTACATTTTTCTATTAATATTCTATTTTTAGAAAATAAATGTTTTACCTCTCTGAAAAATCTTGTGGTCTTTAGATAAAATGCTAACATACATGCCACAATGGAAAGTAAATAAAATGTACCAAACACAACTACTACCACTTTTTTCTGTCCTAAAACTCTAACTATTCCTAAGACTGAAAGGCCTTAGGAAAAAAATGGACTAATTTCTGATACAATTTTTACTATTTCATGGGTTTTATATTAAAGCTAAGTAAAACTCAGGAAGTTTTTTGGGGTTTATTTTTTGGTTTTGTTTTTAAATATTACTGAGACTTTTAACTTGGTAGTTAACCTCTTGTTAGATTACCACTTTACTTTTATTGTTGCGGTATCTCAAAATTAGTGTCAAGAGAATAATTCTGCAAGGTGGAATCCAGAGAAGGGATTTATATAAATCTGAATAAGTCTCAATTGAGAGGTGCTGAATGGCTTTAAACCTTAACAATGGGCATTGGGTAAGGCCCATAAATCCCATGGAAGCATTCTTACTGCGTCAGAGAATTCTGCACTAAGCCACGCAACTTCCAATTTATTCCTGGTTCAAAATCCATGAAACAAAGCAGAAGGCTGATTGTTCAATGAATGGAAAACCAGCTAGAAAATCTACTTGCATGGCTGAATTCTGAGAACTCAGCAATGATTGAAAAATCAGCTAGCTATATAGCAGGTGTTGGACTACTACAGATTTCAGATGTCTGGAGATTGCAGTGACAGTTGCTAAAAATCCAATTTTACTGGTCAAACAATAAAAAGATTGAATAAATTCTAATAATTAGATATAACATGTAGGGAATTTTTACGACAGTCTCGAGCACAAGGTTATGTACGAGATATACGTGCACAACCCAGCTTCTCCACATTGCGCCGACGACCTTGACCCATCCTTTACTGCAAGATAAGAGGAAGCGGAACACTGCTGTACTGGGACACGTTAGCAGAAATGAACGAGCTACAGGAAGAGGAAGAAGCGAAGAGTGTCCGAGAATGTGTAAAATTAACATAGACCCAGTCTGTGAGTCTTGACAGCCCTTGGACATCTTTATTAACCAATAGGCTATTGCTCGATATGCCTGATTGTCACGTGAACCCTGAAACCCTCTATATAACTGATATTGTTTTTGTTAATAAACGGAAGCGACACGGTACCTCTATGAGGAAGGTGTGTTGTATTCTGGCGGTCTCCGTCTACAATAACACATATTGTTTCTACAATATAATAGTATTATTATAATAAAGTATGTTTTCCACATACTTTGTTAACTTTTTTTAATCTGGAAATGAACTTTAAAGTATTACAACTCAGTATTTATTTTTAACTGCTTTTATTTTAATACCCAGTAGTCTTTTTAAAAATTTGTGAGAAAAAATATTTATTAAGTATTTATTCCCTTATTTTATGTCTTTAAAGCAATTAACCAAATAAAATATCAACTTTTAGAAGATGTGTTTTTAACAGCACAGATAGTGGTGCTCAGGTATTTCCAGAATTCTGATACTGATAGCCATAAACTAAATTAAACAGGTTTTGGAAAAGAAATCTCACATTAAAATTTGAACCAGAGGAAGTTTTGCTTTTTCTGGAAGTAGCCAGTTAGCAATGACTGGGGAAAGTTATAGATAATTTAGACAGATAGAATAAAAGTTTCATACATTAAAGCTTTTTTATCATTTAAAAAAAAAAAGTATATGCAATGTATATTTGTGATATTGATGCAACAATTTTCTTAAATGCTAGCATGTAGAAAACTCTGGAAAATTCAAATATTAATCTAAAATTGAAATCTTTCAGCTCATAGTATGGTTTTACCATTTCCATTTTCTTTCTTGGCAATAAGGACAAGTAAAAAACCTTGAAAGTTGCCACAGTGTTACAAGAAGGAGGAAGAGCATCACATTTTTGACGTCATCAATTCCCCAAACAGCAACAGTAAACTGCAAAAACCAAGTACTGAAATGATTTGTTCAAAATATTGATTTTCTTTAACAAAAAAAGCCAGAGCTGAGAATGAAACAACTTTTTTTTTTCTCTCTCTAACTAGCAAAACTCATAAAATGAGAATACAGTTTTAGCTGGCTTCAACCACGCTAATGTTAACAACAAATAACTACCTACTATAAACACTAGAATTGAGCTAGCAGCTATACCTAAATTCACTAAAATACCGTCTTTATCTTTCTTCCCTGATATAGAATGTGCATGACTAAGCCTGCAGAAGATTTACTTGTGCCATTGGCAACCACACAAAATGCAAAGAACTCTCCACTTTTCCTATTTTTCATTTCTAGGTGAACATTTTATTAATGTCAGGGCCATTCCTGCCTCTTTTAATAACTTGAGTGTAAACAAGCAACCTGGTCATTATTTGGAGGAATAAATGGGGCTCTTGAGGAGAGAGAGCAAACAGGACTTCTGTGGTGTTCAGGCATCTGAGAGGGACCACTTAAAGGTTCTACATAACACTTGTCTTCTTCACACAGTAGTGACAGTGTGAGTGGAAAGAGCTGGACTAAGTTCACTGACAGTATTTTGGAAGCTACAGAATGGTGATAAAATATAGCACAGCAAACTAATTCTCCAGTAAATGCTATTTTTATTGTCTTTTTAACTCAGTTGCATCTCAATATATTGTCTTTGTCTTCTACCTCCAGCCCATTACAAATTCTTCTCTCCCATATTTTGAAATCAAGCCCCTTCATCTTCTATACTGTCTGAATGTTTAGGGAAGCTATTCCAGAGAAAGCCAGTTTCAATGCTACAATTCTGAACATACGCAAAATAAGTCAAACTCAGAACTGCAAGAAGCTCAGGTTTACTTAGAGAAAATGGAGTATCCCACTTAAAAATTAAGCAGTATCTCTTGAGCATGTGCATACCATAACTTTCAAATATCTACAACTTTATCCAAGTTGTGTGGATTTCTAAGCAGAATATAAAAGGCATTTCTCTCTTCCCATGAAATGTCAAGTCCTTGCTCTAAAATATAGCAGTACTATAAAATTTTCAAAGGAAATCTTTAACACTGAAAAGCAATTACTTTTCCTTGTCTCATTCTGGACCTTTTTTTGCAGGGCAAAGTAGATCTGATACAATAATGGAGCAGACCACAAGTATAGAAAATTCCATCCCCAAGTGGCAGACACCAGTAAAATTATAGGCAATTGAAAAAGTAGCACAAGAAGAGAACACTCAACAGTCTTTAAATAGGGCAATCTTCAATGTCTCTCATGTGTAAATGTGTCTCATATGTGTATAAGAGAACATACATTTAATATTAAAATAAAATTTAAAGTCTAAATTAAGTTAGAAAAAATACTGGGTTGTTCATTAAATAAATTGGTCAGGTTGACCTTTATCAACTTTTTTTTTCATATTTATATTACATTATAATTCAGAATAATTTTAAATGTTGGCATTTTCTTGAAAACATATATTTAAGTTCTTCACCAGGCCTGCTGCTGAGATAAAGTCACATCTTAGTTATTCAGAGCAGCCCAGAACACATCACCTCCTGTGTCCTTGTCCAGAAAAAGAAAAGGTGGGAGAACAGTCCAACTGCCATAGCCTTCCTTATGCTAAATCTAAAATCAATCACACTTGCAACCACTCAACTCAACACTTTTATAAAAGCTTCAAATAAAAATCAAATTTCTTACTTTCACTATGAAATAGTCAGATTTAAATAGGACCTTCTTTCAGAAGACTGCATAAATTTTAACGTGCTTTAAAAGATGGAAGAAAATCATTTAACCTTCACTCAGCTGTGTGAGAGGGCATAAGGGAGCTGCAGCAGTGGGTTGCTGACTCTGTCTCTAAAATTGAGCATATTTCAATGACTGTACCTTCAGCAGCTGTGTGAAAGTAGCTGTAGACAAACAGCAGGTATGGAAACAATGCTGTTTGACACTACTGTAAGCCTAAACAGTGCCTGCTGTATAAACAGACATAATGAAAAGACTGAAAATATCCAAGAATACCCATTTTTCTATACGTTAATCAGTTAAGTACATTTGTAACAGTCTTGCTATCTTACAGACAAGATGATAGAGAAAATGTATATACTTAAAACTACAGGCAGAATGTCATCTGTAAAAGCAAGCCTAAATGGAAATGGAAATATTTGTAGAAGTTTAAAAAAATAATAATTGACTAAAAAGGTATTTTCATTAAAATAGGAGCAAGCAAAAAATTATTTAAAACATTTTGGGTGCAAAAAATATTCTTCTAATGTTTATATTTATCAGAAACCAGTTACTTTCAAGTGACTGCAGGACTTTTGTTCTTTCTGGAGTCAAGCAAGCTTGGGTATCAAGACACAGAAAAAGAAAAATCCTCATGCTTTTCAGATATTCTTCAAATTAACAACCAAAGATGATAATGCTTTTGAACAGAAGTATTTATACTTCTTANGGGGTAGTGGCCTCAAGTTGCACCAGGGGAGGTTTAGATTGGATATTAGGAAGAATTTCTTTACTGAAAGAGTGGTGAGGCATTGGAACAGGCTGCCCCAGGGAGGTGGTGGAGTCACCATCCCTGGAAGTGTTCAAAAAACATCTAGATGTGGTACTTCAAGACATGGTTTAGTAGGCATGGTGGTTTGGTTTTTGTTGTTTTTTGTTAGGGTTTGTGGGGGTTTTTTTGGGCAGGTGGGGTGGGGTTGACAGTTGGACTGGAGGGTCTCAGAGGTCTTTTCCAACCTGAACAATTCTATGATTCTATGTTCTTTTTTCCAAATTACCATTTCCCGATCTATGGGAATTCTTGCAATATACAGCAGGTGATAATACTACATCACACACACGTAACTACTTACTAACAATAAAAATGCTCCCCACAATTTTATTCTTTTCTAAAATATCTATAAAAGTATTTTATCGTACTATAAAAACCATATTTTATAGAAGCATTAATTCATGTGACCACTCAAGAAGCAACCACAATTTTATGATGTATAGCTACAACACTTCAGTGGTTGGAACTTTGTAATTATATACAGGCAGAGAACTAAACATTCAAAGTAACTTGTAGCATTATTTGTATGTTGCAAAGGGATTAATTTGTTTGAAAGAATTTTTCTGTTAGTCAAGTATATAATTTGTCATAAGTTTAGAAACTATTATTGGCAGGTGAGTGGCCTTCAGCCTTCAGATTACAGGCATAGACTCCAAACTTTTTGTAAGCAAGACATGGTGGCATTTCATCCATTGATCCAGGAAGAGTTAAAAAATAAGCTTTCTTTTGGCTGCTTATAGCTTTCTGAGTCAATATCTGTCGAACAGTCGGGAGCAGTCACATCCTCCTTTTCACTTTAGTGTAGTCTGATGTTTTCTTATTGGCTTTCTCTTACTCAAGAAGAGTAAGAAGAGTAAGAAGAGTAAGTATTGCCAATTCCTTCTATCCCAAGACTCATCAAGCTTTGCACAGACCAATTCCAATTTCTAATTTAGCTCATCTCTGTTAAAATGTCTCCCTTCACTCAGCATAATACTTAACATGTATCATGAATTAAGCTTCCTGAGGAATTCCATGTATTAAAATGATGCAAATTCAAAAAGTGTTGGTAACATCTCACTCAACCTTCAATGTTCATGGACGCATAAAGCAGCAGGTTTTACTCTCAACCCTTTAGGAGATGACTAGCCGCTCATCTCATCTAATCTTTAGAAAGCTTTGCAAAATTACTGGCCATATGTAGAATATGGCATTAGGCAATAAGAACTAAGACCAAGAAGTTAACAACCTCAGGGGAAATAATTTTCAGAAGAAAATAGTGGCTTACATTTCTGACCTGAACTACTGCTTCTGGAAGACAGTATAACTAGACACATTCCCTTGACATCAGCACAAACAGCACTGTGCCCTTCATGTTAAGAAAAACACATTGAGGATGACAAGTCAAAAATGGGGAAAATCCTTTTTTTCAAATTGTGTGTAAGGAGAGCTGATGTGGCTCATGGGATCCCTTGAGCAAAAGTTAAAGTATACCTGTAACATGATAAGTATGCATTTAACGCAAAACAATAACTACAGATGGTAAGTAAATAAAAGTAATACAGTAGCCAAAGCAGTGTTATCTTGACAGGTTATGACAGCCACACAGCAACAAGCTTCCTGCTATCAGAGGAGTCCCAGGTATCCACCTCATTCTTGTGATATGCATTTTCTGGGAAAAAAGACAAGATAATTTCCAATTGCAGAAGTAGGCAAGGCTTGGAGGTGGTAAATCTGCCCAGTAACACAAGAATAGTAGTTATATATATATAAATTGGCTACATATCTTTTGAATTCATACATAGTACAATTCCTTAGACACAAATCACATGATAACCTAATCTACAGGGTCTGGGCAATCACAAATACTGTGGCAAACTGCCTTCTGATCTTATCAATGGGTTGCTTCAAAAATTATCACTATAGCACAGACAAGGGTGTAGCAGTTTGTCTGCATCACCACTGGACACCAAACCACCTACACAGCCCTGCTAAGAAAGTGCATTACACAGAGTATTTTGAGATACACTGCAATGGGATTAACTTCCATTTCAAATCTTCTGCTTTCAGGAATATGGAAGAACCAGGAATTCTCATAGATTTGCATTTATCAGAAGTCAGCAATGAAAGCATCCTGTACTATGAAACTATTGAATTTCACAGCTGCTTTTTTACAAGCCACACTGTACCCAAAAGCCGAGTGATTTATGTGTACATGCAGACGCCACACAGAACCGATAGAAGTTAATGCCTATTATAAATTCCCATAATTATCCTGTTACTTAGATCTCTTGGGAACTGAAATGGTAATTAATTTCCTAAAAAAGTAATTCTCTGCTGCATGTAAGATTTCTACTTGAAAGTAAATGCATCTAAACACCAGAGTGAATTCGACGCAAGACTTGGGGGTTCACGTTCAAGACGCAGAAAGGAACTCCATGCAGTTGTTTGCACTTTACCATCTTTGGTAACTACATTTGATTTCAGATTCAAGCATCCCATTAAGAGTCCAAAAAGATGGCCTGCACAGACAATGAAGGACCCCCAATGCCTTTTACTGATGAAAGTTTGCACAGGTGTTGCCTCAAAGGTAACAGATCTTTAGCATTTAACACCTGGCTGAAGTCATACTGATCTGGAACAGGAGGCATTTGAATATTTTTCTCTAAAGAATGAATGAGCATGATCCACAATGAGACTTTTTAAGTAGAAATTAGCACTGAAGGGTATACTTGCCATCTCAGCTACTAATTCACAGCAAAGACCTTAACTCAGCAATATACCCTTACTTAAAACAGCTTGAATGTTGTCTTGAATAGGTATAGCCTGAAACTTTTCTGTTTTCTGAATAATTAGTAAAGTCAAGTCCTGTAAATGTCTTTTCAACCATTCTTTTCAGTTTGCTTGGGCAGTTTTCTGTCTACATAGAGCATGCTATTTCTTTCCTGTTATGTGCATGGCTTGTGAGATTTAACTCAGAAGTGATTCACAAATAAGTGGGAGGAAAGACCATTTAAAAAATGTAAAGTGTTGTAAAGTATTAGAATGGCTGATGCTGCCTTACAGTAGTTCTTTCTCCAGCAGTAAAACAGCTACACACAGATATATGTATATTCTCTCCATGTATGCCTCACAGACAGGTATATTATGTATAAAATAAAGAAAATCCAGCCTAGTATGTGAAATCTAATCAGTATTTTACTCCAAAATTTCTGCATGAGAAGGCATTTCACTGGCTTTACCTATGATTCTCCTCTTAATCTTTTATCTTGAACTATACTTCTAATTAGATATTGATCTCAACATATGCATACCTATAAATACACAAACTGTAACCCTTATTAAGTTGGCATTTTATTACTACTAAGGGTGATGACAACATAAAGAGAATAGTGAAAACTGTTGCTGTTATGAATACAGAGCTTCAGCACTGTGTACCCACTAGTGCACTTGCTAGCTTATCTCCTTCAAAGATGTGAAGAAAAACTATAGGCATCCCAAACACCACACGTTATGTAGTGTGAAATCTAGAGATGACAAGGAAGATGCAATGCCATCAGTCTATTCATCCCTTATATTTACAGATGAAAGCTGTAATCTTTTGATCAGTGCTGGATTGTAGGCATTTTATAATAAACTTATACCCTCACACCTATAGACAAATTAATGCTGACCCTTGCTGGCAGTTAATTATAGACAGAAATACTGTAGTAAACTAGACAAGATAAACGCGTCTAGTGAAAATATTTCCAGCTTTTGGAAACAAACAAACAAAAAACTTGCAATCAGATTTCAGTGCATAAATCATGGGGCCAAATGAACTGTTAAAATACCATCCTTTCATGCTAGTAAAGTATTAATACCATTACATAAGAATGGTATTATTATACCATTACATTAAATTATTGTACCATTGCATAACAATATCTTTAATATCAATACCATTTACAGCAAATGCTAATACAGGAAGGAAGTGCACAGCTTTCATACAAGAAGCAAATATCAAGTCCAGTGACATCGTCATGATCGTTCTGTGCCAAAGGACAAGATAAATCCAGCACTAACCCACCTAAGAGGGGAACACAAGTAATTTTGGGGGCTGTTAATCTCCTGTGCCTGTGAAATGCTAATGTTCAGTCTTCAATTACATGTTACTTGCAGAAAGAGATGACTAGTACAGACCACAGTGCCTTCCTGATTTAAACAACAGAGAAAATAAATGGTTGATCCTTTATTGGATTTGACTCCCTCAGTAATGTCAATTCTTTTAAAACAGATTGCATTGTTTTGTCATTTCAGCGATCTCAAGGCTGTGTCCTGTCATGTTCATTTTAGAGTGAAATAAAGAAAGGACAGATACAAGCCTAAAGAAACTATATCACAACATATAGTGCTTCACTCATTGTTATATAACGTAACTACTCTTTCTTGCTGAATGAAATAAAAAAATATTTGCTCCGGAGACTGTTCAGGGTTCACAAACTCATTTTTATGTGCTCAGTTAACTATGAACTCCACTTCTAGAGTGTCTGATATATTGAAAAAAAAAAGTCTGTGTGTTTGACTACAGCATGCAGCATTGTACCTGACTACCAAAAAGCGATCATTTACAAATACACACACACAAACAGATGTGTTGCGGTTTTAATTTAAGATACAATTTTCTAAGACTTTTCAAGACTTGTATTATATTTCCTGTGGAAAAAAAGGTTTTCAACTTGAAAACCTCAACTTAATCTTTACAGACAGCATTTCCAAGATCACTGTAACCTTTATATATCTCAAGTCAGCTATTCCTCCTCCCAAAGCCCCTTTCTTTCCTATGATTTTCATATGCTTTTGGGCCAGCTCTTTCTCTCCATCTGAAGCACACTAAATAACTTACATTTTTCTTCTTTCTTTTTCCATCTGTTGTCTCTATAATCCTTGAGGAGCTGAATACTTAAATTTCAAAGAAACTCTGTGGAAAGCAATTATCTCATTGAAATTCTAGGCTGCTAAATTTTCTCGCTCTGAGTCACCTGGGCCCAAAACTCCCATCCAAATCTGTGTGAAACACCTCTCAACACCATGTTAAGTTGCTTCATAGAATATCTTTCCTCAAGAAAGCCCATAAATCCCTTCACATGGAAGTGTTCAACAGACTAAGAGGGAAAGAAACGTGACTTGCAAGGTACCTGTTAAATTCCAGTTTGCTCATTTCTGCATCTTTCCCCCATTTTTCATTTATGTGTTGTTTACTTTTCATGCAAGCAGAGACCTCATTTTCTTCTTGGTATGTACAGCATACAGAGGAAGGCATTCCATACAGTTCTAATAGCAGCTTTGTAAATTCCTATAGAAAGTTAAAATGGAAACATTATACTTCTGCATGGGAGTTATGCCTTTTTTTTTATTTTGCTCCAGCAGAAGCACCTTTCATTAATGCCTACTAACACTTTCAGTTCATTAATTCTGATTCTGTAAATGGAAATGAAAACAAGTTCCTCCACAGAGACCCCTTTTTAAAGGCAATATCTCAAGTCTGTGACTATGTGTCAAATTAAAATCTTAGAGTTATGAATTCATTGGCGAACTGAAGCCTTAGGCAGCACACATGCATATCCCAGAAGAGGCCTTACACTTCACACATACACAATCCCGTTGAAGGATTTTTAGCAAAACGGCACTGCCCAGAAGCAACTATACTAAACTCAGAGCAGAAGGGTTTTTTCCTAATGCTGTTGATGCTTCTGGTACCTAACTGGACTCTGATTTAATCAAGACCCCTAAAAATGACATTTAAGGTGGAATTCCCTTGTCTGAATACAGACAGCCAGTACCACTTTATGGTACATACCTTATGGATCCCCCCTACCACTCCTGAAGGCATGGGCCTACTGCCAGTTCTGTGCTGTATCTGCTGGCCCAACAGGGCTATCTCAGTGGATCAGGTGTCTAATATAGCACCACAACTGTGTTTCAGCACCTAAATCACTTCTTCAGAAATATAACAATGTCATGTCAATTCAAATCAGAGTAATAAAGTTGGGGCCATTAAATAAATGCAACTTGTATTGCCAAAATCCAATTTGAAGATCATATTCCCAAAATACATGTAAATAGCTACTACCTTGCTTATTCTGCACATGTCAATACAGTAAGGTGGCCTGGTGCTTAACACACAGATTCAGCATGCTATACTGCTAGAGACTTCTCTGGCAAGTTGCTATACACCTTGCAATGAATTAGAATGGCAAACTGGGAAGGCAAACAATGGACATTAGTGAGGCAGCTGGATATGGCAGTGAATAGCCATAGAAATAGCTGGCAAGAAAACAAAGTTTCTTCACTACTTGACTCTGACTGGGAAAGCTTAGAGATTTATTTTGAATCATCTCAGTTTTAATGGGTTAGCTGTGATCTCTTCAGGTTTGTTTGTTGCTGGAGTTTTTCATTATTATTTTTATTGCGTTTTTTGGCATGCAATCTTGATGTGGGATTTTAACTGCAAGGTGGTTAATTCATGGAACAGTAGAGGCTGCAGATCTCATAACCATAGCAGCAACATAAAAGTCTGGCTGGAACAAACAGACTTGAAGAAACTTCTATCCCCTCTTCCTTCAGTATAAGTTTTATAGTGTGAATTTCTGCAATATATTTATGGTGATACTTTCTCTTTCATATATATACACTTTACTGTCGAAGTTCACAAACGAGAAATGGAACATATTTGAGGCCCAGCACAGTTCTCCTCACTCTTTCTCCCTGAATTGTTCATTGTGGCGTTTTCAGCTGATCTATGAGGATCTTTCCACTACAAATGCTTTCACAGGTGCTCCAAATATACTGTGTAACTAAACATACAAGGAGAACTCATCTTTGAAACTGAATACCCTAAACCCAAGGTTCAAAGCCTTAAAACATCTACCAGAGGCTGCATTTGAAAATTCTGGCAATTTTAACCTCATATACCAAAGTCTTAGAAATCATTCTCCCAAAAGAACTCACTTCCTGTCTGGAGGCAAAATTACATATTACTAATTACATAACTGCAATATACAACTGTGGCCTCAAATCCAGCAGCAGAGCATGTGTATGAATTTTATATTGCAAAAATATAATTACCAAACTTCTTCAAAAATAGATGCCAAATAGAGCTGTTTGCAATATTATAATCCAAATTGTCCTTCCTGCAGTACTTCAGTCTAAAGGTATGCAAGCTTTGCTCCAGGAAAGCTCACAAACATATCAAGCTCTATCGAATCCTGCAGAGAATTGTGATTAGAATAAACATATGCAGTGAGTATCTTCATTATTACAGTAAGTAATGAAAATTTGGTTTTATGCCAGCTAGCTCACCAGGAATTAAGCTGAGAAAAGCTTGGTTTTCTGAGCATTAGCAGTCTGGGTTTTTTTCTTTTGCACATATCAGAAGAAGGTTCAGGAAATTTTACTCCAGCTCAGACTCCATCTGTCATGGGAACCCTGGACACTGTTAGGTTTCTGCTAGATGCACTTTGATTATAAATCTCTGTTTGGTGATCTTATAGATAATTCTGACTGTTCAAGAATTACAGATCACAACAATTGAGCAACTCTACCAACTATAAATATTTACTACCGCAGAAATTTTGGCCCATGCTCTCCTTTCCTTGGAAGACATAAAGAATGTGGTTTATTTGACACCATACCAATCATTGCAGAATTTATTTGCCATGTAGTCACATTTTGAACCATCACAAGGAAATGATGAATGAAATAGTTCTGTGGTCTGAAGACTTCTAACGGTGAGGGTATCATGTTCTCATTAATATTCATGTATGAATTTTGTCTGAATAACTAAAGATTCCAGGAAGCTACATGGCATGAAAACAAGAGTGTAGGCCTAAGAACTAGGTGTAGAGCCTTTTCTTTTTCACATTACTCTTTGGTACTAGTCCTGTTGTAGATTCACTGATTAGCACTGAAA
Organism: Scopus umbretta; assembly: GCA_013400535.1. NCBI lineage: Eukaryota > Metazoa > Chordata > Aves > Pelecaniformes > Scopidae > Scopus > Scopus umbretta. The sequence goes on along the minus strand of VZTL01043858.1, from coordinate 2,980 downwards.
AGTCCACATTAACAGTAGTACCTCTCATCTGGTTGTTTTAAGTGCAAGGAAACGGCAGAATTTGCTGTGTAATTGCACTTGTGCATGCACACAGACACACGAGAAATTATGAGAAAGTATATGATCTTTCAGGTAAATTTGTAAGAAACTGTTATTTCCCTCCTTTTACAATATAATGATGGACAGCACACGTTTTTAAATTCAGAGAATTGGCTTACTAGTTAGGGAAATATTTTCCAGGTGCAGGTTTTTGGTAAACCCCACAAACAGCTTAACATGGCAGCTAAAAAACTATTATTCTACCACATCTTCCTTACAAGTGAGAATTATACCATATTGTATTCCTTCTGCCTGCTATATACCTTCTACCTGCTATATAACATCTTAAAATATCATTGCACAGAAAACTGTTTTTTATTAATCACTGAAGTTTGATTCTTTTATGGTTTAATTGAGTTCTTTTGGAACATAAAATCAGTGGGGAGAAAAAGGAGCTCTCTGCCTCTCAAATGGTCAGAAGTCTGAAAGGTAATAAATTAGGTACAGGTCTTCCAGTGTTCAGATGTGAATAATCTAAAGATAGAAAAAGGTGACAAGAATGGGTATTCCATGAAGAACTTTGACTTCTTGACTTCTTCCAAGCCACTGGACTCCACAGGGATCAGAACTTGCTACTTTATATATTTAGTGATCCTCAGGAAAATTGCTTTTATACATTTACTACTTGGAAAAAAAGATCAAAGTTCTAAACTGTTGGTCACATAATATAACAGATGCCTGTCCTTAGGTTAAGGAAAATTTACTATCTAATTGAAACAGCTTATCTGATTATGATTTATCTTCATAAGACTTCACTCTGCAAGCACAAAGACTAGCCTTCCCAGGAAGTCTGCACAGAAAATCTAGTGCTTAGAGGGCATGCTGGACCTAGCTGCACACCTTCACAGAACCTCCCAAGTGTCATAACCAAGGGCAAGGACGGTAGAGTTGAAATGAGCACGCCCAGCAGATGTGTCTTCAACTTTCAGATCTGAAATTCAGGATTGACAAATACAGTCTACAGACCCCACTTAACTACATTTCTGTGTGGATGCAAACATCTACAAAAATAAATGTGTCAGAAAACCCTTCAGAGACTGTCACAAAGCTGAACTTTCCACCAAGACTCTCAAATGAACTAGTAATTTTGGCTCTGTATTTTTGGTTGCTCCCTATTTCCAGAAGAACAGCAATAAATAAAGTGGCCAATGACTGACTTTTAGACTTCTCCACTACTCCTAAGATAAACTGTTGCCAGGAAGCTGTTGTGATAACTCTGCTGTCAGTCTGATGCATTACTGATCCTTCAGTAATGCATTCACATTTAAGAGATAAATTGTAATCCCATAAGGAGATACTGCTAATTACATTTTAGGAGTATAAGTTTATATCCATTCTTAAATCTAAACATAAACAGTTTTCATAAGATCATCAAATATTTGAGCTACAGCTGGAATCTGTATCACCTTCAGAGGTGTTCTTTATTATTTATAACTGAATCTCTTCTGCTAAAATATCACCGGTACACCACTTGCATTTTCATATACTGTTCTGAAGCAACTAGTAAATCATGCCCATATTTCTCATACTATTCTCTGTTCTCAAAACCTGAATTAAATGTGAAGAATAGAAACTGCACTCATGCATTCTTAAAAGCCCAGCACAATCATAACTCAAATACTTTTTCGCAATTTTTCTATTAAAGTGAAACTGGCAAACTTGTGACTCATCAAAGCAATTTTCTGATACAGTACTCTGAATCATTTCCACTGAGGGACTGGGCCATGGGATCCACCACCAGCAAATGAGGATGCAGCCTGCAAACGTATCAGTTAATGGATATTTAATCAAATGGAAGCACTTCTCATTGGCACATACGGTATTCTTTTTAAATTTAAAAGGTTGATTCGTATCCTCTTCAGCCCTCTGCTAGCATGGCTTTTCTCTGTGGGGCTTTCTGGAACCGAGACACCGCATGGCTGCTGCAGCAGCTTGAAAAAAGGCAAAATGTTGAGAAGATGATCACACAAGCTGCGTGCCTTGTGTTGCTCACCATCACCTTGGGCCTGATTCTAAGCTATGAGCACAACCCACCACAACTTAGCCAGTTTGGCTCATGCCTTTCTCCAGCTAAATAAACAAGGGAAGTGGGCTCAAAGAAACAAAATAGTCAATGGTCATTTGCCTCTAGCGTGTCAGCACTGAGCATTGCTTCAGCATACACTTGCCCCAAGGAAACTTGCAGATTAAATATTAGAATGGGCAATTATACTTTCAGGCAAAAGTTGACCTAGCATTCCTGGGACTATAACTTAAGAAACAACATTGAGAATGTATGAAAAGAAACTAGAAGATAGGCTGGACATTCATGGTAGATTTTCAGAAGTTTGTACCAATGCATGCTTTCCAAAATCGCATACATGTGACACGTATAAAGACTTAATAGAAAAAAAAAAAAGACAAACCATTGCTTACAAGCTAATTCATTATGTCAGTTGAGTAGGGATGTATGTATACATTTGTTGTGTATTTTCATCAGGCATCAGATTTTGAAAACAGGACATCTGCTGAGCAAGTTGCTCTTGACATGAATGAGAATCATGTATCAATTCCTTTCCCCATTAAAATGTATCATATTGTTCATCTCTAAAAATTACTCGATGGTCAGCCGAATAGGAATCTGATTTCCTAAATACAATTATACTCTATACTTTTCCTTTCTGGGACCTAGTTGTCCACTTCATTCCGTAGGAAAGGCAAAACCACAGCAAAACTTTGAAGAGTCAGTTAAAGGACTTGGTGAAAAGACTCCATGCTAAGTTTTTTGGGGCTTGGAGCAGAGAGCTGTAATACAAAGTGAATTTTTTTTCTGTTAGAGAAGGATTTAACAAAGACAACTGAAAACACTTACTTCCAAGTACAAGAAAGTTATATAGGTTCA
>VZTL01043857.1:15056-59151 GCA_013400535.1 Scopus umbretta | reverse complement strand
AAAAAAGATGAGTATTTAAACTGAGGTGGCAAGACTGCAATTAGCAAAGCTGGACGCAAAGTCCCTGGATATAAACACGCTGATGGGAGGAAATAAGATAAAAACTACCACAGAAAAGTAACTTTGCAGTATAAAACCAGAGAAGCAACATGAAAAGCTTGCATTAATTTTTGGAAAAGGAAGCAATATAAATACTGTTTGGGTATGTCAAATGCAACATAATTAGCATAGAAGTTAACATAAGTTCTGTGATGTATGTGACACCTCAGTTTACTTCATTTACGTTCAGGTAAAGAAATTATTTTTAAGAGATCTGTTCTATTCTTCGGACTGAGCTGACTAGGAATAAAAACAGTCAGCAAAAAAAAGGGCATAGCAGAAAGGTGCCCATCAGTGGTAACAGGAAGATAGGAAGAAAAATAATACAGAAGTAAAGGAAGAGCAGGAAAACACAGTTGTGTTTTTGGTTTTTAACAAGGTAAGCAAACCAAAAACCCAAACCTTACACAATCCACTACCTGAAAAAGTCGCTTGGTAACAGGAATAAAACACACGGAATAAAGGAACGCAGAAAGACACCCAAGATGAAAGACTCCAAGAGCAAAAACCAGGTTGCGCTTCGGCGCGCCGGTGAAGCTGCAGAGCTGCGCGAGGCAGAGCAGCGCTCTAGCTTGGCCCTGGGCGGCTGCCCAGCCCTGAATCAATGCTGGGCATAACGACCCTAATTAGGTTAGGAAGAGGAAATGCATGTGGCTGTGGTACGATAGTTATCAGAAAGCACTGTTAAATAACACTGCAGACAAAATGCTGAGAAATAATGGCAGGGACCTTCCGCCTGGGCCGATCAGTTCCGAGTATCGGATTCATCTGAATCTCTCCTACTAAAAAAGTCGCTTCCAACTAAATTTCAAAGCAGTACTGGCTTCTCGCTGGAAGTTTTTCATAACCGTTAGGGTTATCTGGTTTGCTGTGATTAGCATTGGGTGATGCTTTGATAGTTTATCATCTCCTTGATGAGAAACAAAAGCGTGAAGGAAGTTTAGTCCAGCTCCAGATCTGTATGGCCGGGAGATGGATGAGCCGGGCCCCATACCTCTCACAGGACAATGGAGCTGTTGTGAAGCCACTCAGTCTGTCACAGGCTTCTTCCCACTGTCATCAAGGCCAGTGCAAATTTTGCAACTCACAAGCAGAATACAACTTTAATTGGCACTGATTAAGATTGAGTGAGTATGAAAGAAAGGTAAAGGTTCAACTATCAAACACGCCCTCGCCCGCAGGTCCATCTGGATAACGCGATAACCAACTGTAAGCAGTCCAGTTTTTTCCTAAGATGTGTTAAGTACATCAGAGCTAGGGATAAAAGAATACCATTGAAGGAACACTGAAGGAATAAGTAATTCGGTTTGTCTTTGTTCTGAAACGGTATGGTCATTGGAAGACGCAGTGCTCCATACTGGTGATGAGCAAAAGCCACAGAGGGGTACCCACCTTCATCTTGGCCGAGTAACTGACGGTGGGAGATGAAGCTTCATGTTTTCGTGCACGTTTGAAGTAGCTCAGTTATTGTTTCTATTTGCACAGTATTTATGGACTCCAGTCATTAACTGGTGTGCTAGGTAAAGTGTGAACACAAAAGGGAAAGGCAGTCCCCTCTCCTGATCAGCTATAATTCTTACAGAGGGGACAAAACAGAAGGCGGGGGGGGAAGACACATGGAAGTGATCTAAAGAACAGGGAAACAGATTTTGTCAGTATAACAAACAAATCCTTTTCATAAACATAAATGTAAAGCATTCCATTGCTAAACTGCATAACATGAAACAGATATACTGCCTCACATTATTATTATTATATAAGTAACAGCTATAAAAAAAAATCACATGACCAATGCTTCAAAATAATAGATTTCAAACTACTCCTCTGAAGCCATGCAATACTAATAGAAATGAGAGTAGAAACAGGAACAGAGTACTCTGTGATCTACCAAATATATTTAGCATTGTCACAGTAATCGAGCACTTAAAGATTACGGCTGGATGAAAGGCCACAAAAACAGCCACTGTCACTTTAGTTCCCATTACTGCCAGCGGCTGGTAACATTCAGGGGTTAGGGGCACGGAGAGGGTGTGCTGTACGTACAGCTGTAATACCCAATACGGGCAAAGAGACCTAAGACCCCCACTCCTATTGAAGGCCAAGAGCAGAAAACAGCAAGCATGCTATCTTTCAAACAGGTAAAAATCGATGGTTACCAACTACTTTAGATCATCACGCTGTGCCTTGGCTTTCCTCATTTCCTTACCCTCCACAATCGGAATTCTCTTGCATTTAAGTTTCTATGAAGTAATCATTCTCTATTAACATAGTGAAATCAAGTTCTTATTTCAAACAACATGAATTTCAGCCGTCTTCGAACTCTAGGATTCCAGATGTCCATGCCTTTATTTCCCTGCTTCCGCAGACACAGTAAGAACATAATTCGTCTGAACAAGAGCGTGACAGGTTTCAGGCTAGTTTTGCTTGCTAGAATTACTCTTGGTTCCCAAGAGCATCCCTGATTATCCGAATAACTTTTTTGAGATTTTTTTTTGAGATTTTCCTTAAAAATACTTTCCCTAATGTCACATCAAGTCTCTGAATGTCAAAATGTGCTTTATTATTAGAAGGAAAAAAAAAAAATCATTAAGAGCATTTAAGTTTGTCAAGTGACAAATGCCCCCTTTGATGCCAGCATGGCACACCTGCAGTAATTACTGCAGAGAGATTAGCAAGCCTTTTCTATGCTCCGATGGCTTCATGGAGTGTTGGTTTAGTGCATCAAAGTGCACGTAATAGATTGAATTCCCTGCTGTTTTCTGCAGACAGCCAATTACAAACTACCTGCACACTTGATGCTTTTGACCTTGCCCATAACAATATCTGAACTGATGGACTGAGTCACTTTCAGATGATAAAACTTTGCAAAAAAAAGCCAGACACTCCACCCTGCACAGAGCATTAGGGGATTTACATAAGGATTATTTTAATCAGTCTCTTAAACCTATACTATTTACTTTAAATTCCTCTACCCCACGTACCCTGGCTCTACTGGAAACAGGAGTGGGACAGTAGGACAAATCATTTCTTTAGATGCAAAAAAAAAAAATTGCAAAGCAAAATTTCATTTTTGCAACCCAAAATTTTTAGCATTTCCGACTAACAAAATTCATACTCAGTGCCAAATTATACCGACAGCTTCAGCCGAAACTGGACCAAAATATACTTATCACCCACAGTTAAACATCTTTCATTGTTATTAATATCTGCTGCAGACTGTGCTTCTGTGTAAAAGCAGATGGGAGCTATGTGGGCTGCTAGAATTTCTTTCAGCATATTGTCTTCAGAAGTCCTTCATTAGCTTTAAGACTGGGTAAAGCCAGGCGTTCAGACACAGTAGTCAAAGAAAATATGCTATTTTTGTTTTATACAAGTTGGCGTGTTTGACTGCCATACCCATATACAACTTCTATTCTTCTCGTGTTTATAAAAATGAGTTGGAATAAGTTTCTTTGGAAACTTTCTCCTTGTTTTTCATTTTCCTCCTGTCAAAAGTCTTCTAAATGAAAGCCGTTATTGGCTTTATAATTTGTAACTTCTAAAATCCCTCAAGATGAATAAGGAAAATTTATTTTCTATTTAACGCTATTGTGCCTTAGCTAACGTTGCCTTTTGAGAACAGTATTTCCTAATGAAGACTGCCTCAAATAAATAAAAATAATTTTTTAAAAGTCCTTCAATGGACAACCCAATAACACATCAGATTACTAGGGTAGGGGTTTATGCAAAAATAGGTTTATGATCCCTTACTGGGTATTTTATATGCCTTAGAATCATGCAGAACAAGGAGGCAGCGTACTTACATATCCACCTGCATTGATCGTCACAAGTCTGTGTGTACCTGCTATTACATTTCTTGCTACGAAAAGGCACGGTGGACAGTCTGGGTGCTGGCCGTGCCCGGGGCTCAGCAGATGGCACTGTTTCTCCCGCTCAGCCTCACAAGAGCTCTTTAAAAATTAACTTTTAACTTCTCATCTCCTTCCCAGCAACCCTTCATCCCTCCGGGAAAGGCCGCACCACGGCTCTGGGTCCAGGCCAGGGGCCCTCGGTGGGTGCCACCTCCCCAGCGAGGCCACCCAAGGCACGGTGACACCTACATCCCAAATACATTTACACCATGCTGATGGATGGCTCCCCATAGCAGCCCATCAAAAGCCAGTGCACATCCCATTTGTAGTCCATGACTGCTCTCTATACAAACAACAGATACGTAATGAAACGGTGTATTTACAAAGAGGTGCCATCGCTGAACAGAATTCCTGCTGTCTTCCATATATCGTCATCAGAATCTTTGACAATTTTCCTTATGTTTTGACAAGAAAAAAAAAAAAAGTCTATGAAAACTACTTTTTCCCCCACCCCAGTTTAGCTTCTACAGCAGGTAACACTGGGATTTGCATGCAGCCCAGCTTTACACCTCCGTCACTCCAACTGCTGACATAAAACACACCAGAGTCATAAGCGGTGTGTATTTATGAGACCAAATCCATGTTACCAGACCTAAATCACTAGGAACCTTCTGGAAAAAAGACAGACAAGTGCTGACCTGGGCTGCTCTTCTAAATCTTTCACCACTTCTACCGATCCCCTAGACCCAACACAGGAGATCTACTACCATGCCCACAACCATGTACGGAGCAGCGACAGGCACCGCTCAAACCAGCCGCTTTGGAAGGTCAGGTAGATGCAGCGGTGAAAATGTCGCAAGTTATTTCTTATTTTATACTTGAGAAAATGATGGCATGGGGCCTCGAAGATGTGGCAAATGAAGTATTAGGGTGCCTTGGAGAAGGAGCTGCCTACAAGTGGAAATCACACTTGAAATGAGTATCTGAAACCATATAAATGCAAGTGCCTTCAATATCCAAATTTCCTGTTAAAGCTGCATGGACTAATAAAGTTTGACCTGTATTAATTTATTTAAACAAACATTCCCAAAATCTACACCAAAAGTTATCTAGCTTGGGGTTCTAAACCTCCATAAATATAGGGAGATGCTGAAGAGCATTCCCTCCCATTAGAGTTACAAGGAAAGCGTTAATACCCCTTTTTCCTCGAATGATAATCCTGCTCCTTGTAGATTCTTTTGCTGAGATTGCATCTCACTTGCCTTAGGTATTAAGCCTATGTAATTTTCTTAACCATGGGGTATCCATTTATCAGATTTGATGCTGATACCTTTTAGTTTCTTCAGCTGGAAAAAAAAGGCTTCTTTTAGAAAAAGGTTATTTAAATGTGACTATGAATAACCAGAAAAAAAAGCCACCTAAAGCTATCAGTAGATCTAATGCAATAAAATTTGGTGACATCTGGAAATACGTTAGGGTAAGTCAATAGCCTAAAAGAAGGCATTATGAGCTGTATCTAGCAATTCATGCTAGTCCCCATTACTTTATTTGGAATCATTTAGTAGAGCCTCTAATGAAAAAAGGCCAAAAAAGAAGTACTTTTAATTCCACAAAAGAAAGTCAAGAAAGTTATTATGCTGTCTTTTATTCCTAGTCCACATAAAATAATTGCTCGTGTTTATTGATGCTGTTTGAGTGGAGAAAATTAATTTGTAGAAAATTCATTAACAAACTGCATTGGTGTGCTCGCACGGCCACCACAAATGACCACCACACACTGCTAGTAAGAAGGGAAGAAAGATAACAGCCAAATAAAATCCTTAGTTTTAATGAAGCCATCACATTAGGGCCATCTATTTGACTATTAAGGATTTTTTATATTTTTTTTTTAAATTGTAAAATAAACGACATACTGAAATAAAAGGAAAAAAACTCCCTATAAGTGAGACGCATGCACCGTTAGACTGTTGGCCAGCTCAGCCCTGGTATAATTCTGCTGTCCTTCTCCTGAGCTTTATTTTAATAAACATATGCACTTAGCAATATATTATGTAAATCAAATTCTTGATATTAGGGGCATTATGCGTTGCGGTGCATCTGCTAGCATAGGTTAATTATCTCTATACAATTTGAACGCTTAGATCATCACTTGGATCAGAACACACTATCAATTCCCAGGACAGCATGATTTCATCACTTGTTTTTCTTAAAAGAAGGCTGGGTCCTCCTTGGCTGGAGGTACCACGTTTCCAAGAGAGTAAGGAAAGGCGTTCAGGGACCCTACCCTGAAGTTTACAACTCTGAGCAAGGCAGCTTACCCTACGCTTTGAAGTAACTCATTTGCCTCTGACCTTGAACAAAGACAACACAGCCACCCGCTCTGCTCCAGTGGTGAACCCCTTGGAGCTTTGCTAGCATCGGCACTGTCCCTCATCCCCACCGTGCGCAGGAGGAAGGCTAAATTTCCCCAGAGAAATGAATGTTCTTGGTAACCCAATTCCTCACAGGTTTCCAGCCCAGTTAGAGAGCTGACAGAAGACTGAGCAAGACATTTAAAGTAGTTGAGTGGTCCTTGAATTGGGCTCAGGTTCCAGAATAACTGCAGTTTAACACTACACATTTTCCCGGAAAAACCATAGAGGACTCATGGGTCAGAGACGTGCTTAAGGAGTCCTACAGACTCATCACGTCTGAAAGCATCTTCAGGGCGTGAATGGTGGCAGAGCGCTGTCCCTGTACCTGGCAGCAGGGACATCAGGGAGAAATGGAGTGAATGAGAGAGGTGGCCTCGGAATGAAAATTCTAGAGAAAGGTACAAAAAGTGTAAAAGTCAATTTAAGGAAGAAATTGGATTATCCCAAAAAATGGAAATAAGAACAACCATAGAACCGGTCGCACCATGCTACAAACCATATAATTTAGTTCAGGAAGAGTTAGGATTTGAAGATTCCTAGTGCACAGTCTTCTACAAAGTTGAACATCTTGTGGACCCTAACGGAGGAAAAAATAAAACCATTTGGGGGGGATTAAATAACTGAGCATCCCTCCTGAGCCAGGCTGTCACTTATTTTTGCATCCCCCGAAGGCAGATTTTGCCTCAGACCCGAGCAGCGGTCAGCACTCTTGCCTCTGGAGTGAAAAACAGGCAAGGGACTCTGAAACCCTGCATGAGCTGGGGCCACCTCCGTCACCTCCTCAGCGCTGTTGAGGGGATGTGAAGCACACAAGCCAGGACCTGCTCACACTCTGGGCAAGGATTTCGGCTTTGTGAGAATGGGTACGTGACCCCAGCTCCCTCTCCACACAGGCTGCATGCTCAGACAGCCAGTGTCAGCTGGACCATGGCTATTTCTAGGGCTCGTTCAGAAGCACATCAGCATTCTTCATTTTCTTCCATGCACAGAGATCTGTGGCACAGGTATAAACACCACTTCTGTCGTTAATCCAGTTATATACACCTTGAGGGAAGCGATATTTCACATTTGCAACAAATATTCTTCAGAATATTAAAATCAATTCACCTCCAGTATCTTCCTTGTGAGTTTATTTTCTATGCATCATGTGCAACCTATGTCTATGCATTTTCAGGTCAGTGAAAACACATTTTAAAACTATAGTTTGCAGAAAGGAATTTTAAATGCATTTTCAGCATGCTTTCCTGCCACAGGATGGTCGCGGGTTTTTTTGGTGTGGTTTTTTTTTTTTTTCTTCCCCAACTGGATTTATGATTACTCAATTAGCAAAGAGAAATAATGAACGATAACCAATAGAAACTGTGCACTGCTATGAAAAATTGAATCAAGAATAAGTGATCTAGAAAAAGAGGTCAGAGTCATTTTGAATAAGTACATTTGAGATAATTGTTATGTGCTTTGAAGACATTCCGAGAAAAAGAGGCAAAATTAATCAGATACATTAAATTATGAATTATTAACTCAGCTCTATTAAATGTCAAACAGAAAAGCTTTTTAAGATTAACCATGTTTTTAGAAATTCTACTAACTTCAGAGTAGATTTCTTTGATTTAAAAATTATTTTTATTTATATTTGAAATGCAGGAGAATCCCTCTGGGGCAAGCGAAGCTTTCCAGAAGTGGTGGATCACTTCTATGGACAGAGCTTACTCTGAAGCAACATGAAGACCTTAGGCCATTTACACTGAACCTTTTCAAACTGAAATGGGGATGGTACACATAAAACAAAGTTGATAAGTATCTAAAGACAGAGGTATCAGACTCACTCACAATTTTACAAGTGCTGGAGATCCGTTTCAATTATAACTTTTGCCAAATCTGCCGATACCCAAGTGAGTCGTGGCAGCTCCCGTACTGCCGCATTCATCTCAAAATAGACACCAGACTTCTGTTTCACATCTCCCACAACGCTTCGGATATTTCGGCTGGTTGATGCAGGTTTGGGGTTTTGGGGTTTTTTCTTTAATAATGAATTCTTTGGCAAAGTCAGCCTTCACACAGAATGACGCCAGAACTACTCATGAAACACGTTGCCATGGCCTTAATTTCAATCAATAATGCTGAATGAATAACGGGTGACGCTGGATGCTGATTTTTCCTGGCTAATAAATAGTTCTCCTGTTATTTCCTGAACCTCCAGTCCAGCTCCAGCCACTCAGCACGATGAAACGCAAGACGTGTTCCTTCAGCAGAGAGGATGTGAGCCCACCCGCTGAACGGCCTGCTGCGGAGCCTCAATCATGCCGCGGGCTCTCGTTTCCATGCCCCTGACCGCTGGCTTGCGCTTCTGTCTCTGCAACTGCCAACAGATGCAATGCAGCTCACACTTAGCGATGCACCCTCCGGTTTTTGATACCTACAGAACACACTTGAAACTATTGGCCTTTCTATTTCTAAATGGTTTACAGGATTACAGCAATACCAGATTTTGACCAAAGCTAAGCACTACAGGTTTTGTTTGTTCCTTAAAAGTGGTATTTCTAGTAGAAGAAAGTTTCCAAATGGCTAAACGCCTGATTTTTCTTATTTATTCTCATTTTTCAGAGTTTGTGACATAGAAAGGCAGACTAAGCAGCAGCACACCAGTGCCTCAGCTGCCCCAGGGATGTCTCAGGTCTCCAGCTCCTCTCAAGCACCAGCCCCACTCCACCGGCACCTCACCATACGGAAATCCTTCACCAACCATGCCTGGGATCCTTCTCCTTCAAAGCTTAGAAATAATTCCCCACACGCTAGATGCCCTCGCCCATTTGCTAGTTGGTGCTGACGTTAAATAACTGAACTGCTGCCCTCTGAATTGGCATCTTAGTTTTCAACACTGGATTCCCCCGTAGAGTTCAGCAGAGGGATGAGAGTGGTTGCACAGCACTCCAGGCACAGCTGCAAAACTTGCAGCCATTTGTTATATTGTTTGATGATTCCGACATGATTGATTTTGTTCTTGGCGAGTTAATCGTATAATTACAAATTAGTGAATTATTTTATAGTAGAGGATTGTTTCATAAATTAGCTCACTGTCATTTATCATTATAATTTCTTTAACTAACACATCTGATCCTTTGATCTGTTAACATTTCTATTCTGCAACGTTAATAAACACGCTCAGTCATCACTGTGACACGACAAAGAACGAAACTCAAAGTTTATCAAGCCAGAAAAATGCACTTTCTTCATTTTCCTCATGAGCAGACACACGTGAATAGGTAACAGCAGCAAACCTTTCCAAATCTTCTCCCAATACACAGCATGCACTGAGAAACCATGGGTTTTACCTTATGACTGAAGCTCACCCTGGGTAAGGTACCCCTTTCCTACTCATCAGCTAATCAGACTTTTTTTTTTTTTTTTTTTAAATCAACCCCACTCTTCCCATAAACACGCTTTCAAATTACTCTGCGTCTTTCCTTGCCTCATATCCTTCAAACACTTCTAGCACAAAAATTTGTTCTGAAAGCTGTGCTCATCTAATCAAAGAAGATTTAAAAGAAAGTAATCCTGGATTGAGCCATACATCCAGTGAAAACTAACCGTCCATCTCTAAGTTTCTAACTGAAACAAGGATAATTTATAGGCCAAAAGCTATTCCATATTTATTGAGGGAAGACTTCAGACATTCATTCACGGATAATTCAAAAACTGATTGAATTAACAAGTCAGCAAAGGTTACCTGCTCAGCTCTGGTTGACAGCAAACACACAAATTTAAGTCACGTTACTGAAAACGGGGGAAGCTGCACATACGTACAGAAGGACCAAACTTAGAACAAAATACCTCATACACTTAAGATTATTTCCTATAGCTTTTCCATGCATAAAATTATCATACTCTTATCCCAGAGCAGGAAACATAGTCAGGTAAAGGAAGAATCGCTCTCAGTTCCAGTGAGCGTAGCCAAGGACATAGATCAATTCCAGGCTGAACACCACCAAAGCACGCACTTCTTCATTGGCCCTTTGCCCAGCACAAACTGTACAAGCCAGTCCGTATCTTGTCATTTAAAAAAACAAAACAAAACCAAAAAACAAATATATGTTACACAGATATCTTGAAAAATACCACCAGTGTACCAAATTTCCGTTCACAGCTTATTCTGGTTAGCCTCTTGCAGAAACCAGATACAGAGCAGACATCCCTGGCACTAGCTTTACATCTCTCTTGTTTGACCTTGCTTAATCTGAACTAAATTCATCTGAGATATTATCTATAAACTTTTTGACTCGGATTTGTTTAATTGCCTGTAATTGGAACAACTCTAATACTTTTTTTTTTCCAGTACCACCACAGCTGCTTCTTCAGAAAGTTCTCCTGGAGTTAATTAAGAAAAAAAAAAATACAGACCGTAATGCATTTCTATTCATTTATATTTTTGACAGAGAGGACAAGAAAAAACCCGCACTACGTCTTTCTTTTATAATGAAAATAAACCACTGTCATCTATATTCCTGCAGTGGCACGCACACACACCAGCACGCAGCAGATGACCATCAAGCTGGTGAGGAGAGGTGGGGACAGCCGTATACCTGCATTGTATTGACCTTAGAAATAGGCTTCTTTCAAATAATTATAACTGACTCTGAGTCTTTGGTCCAAAGCCTGTCTAAAAAAAAAGGAGAAACAAAAATCCTAATCCTAAAAAGCTTTTTAAAATATTCCAAGAAAGCATTTTTCTTCCCCTGGTTTAGCGCGTTATCTACACACTGCATTGTGGGGATAACAAGCAGATGTGATTGCATTTATTTATTTTATGAGAAAGGCTCAGGAATTCAAAATGGTATTGTAGACAAAATGCCTTGTTTCAGTTTCTTTTCAGAGTCTAATGAAATGGATGAAGTTTTCTGGCATTGCCACTGAATTATATAATCTTAGAGAAGACATTAACGGCTGCTTTAAAAATCTAATTAAATTTTAGAGCACTAGTAATGCAGCCATAAGGCCCATGTAAGCCATTATCTACATTAATAAAAATTAAAGTCAAACAGTATCTATACAGTAATAATGCACCTGGATTCAAGGTCACTAATTCCCTTACTCCTATATTTTTCTTTATTGTTGGGTTGATGGTTGAACTAGATGATCTCAGAGGTCTTTTCCAACCTTAACAATTCTATGCTTCTATAAATATTGTTAATTTAATCAAAATCTCAAATTTATGTACATTTGTTACCCTGAACTGTTCTCTTAATACATAGTATTGAGGCAGGAATTAATTTAATTGTTTTTCTTAATTGTTTATTTTCTCACCTTCTACATAATCTAACTCACATTATTAGCACATAAAAGGGCAAAAACCTGGGACAAGCTAGAGGTGCTTTATTATCTATCTTAATGAAAATCTAGAATCAATGCAACACAACATGGGCACAACTCATCTCAAATCCAACTCTTCTGTTACATGGAAAAAAAAAATAAAAAGAAGAAAGCGAATACTATGGAAAGGAACAAGGAATAAAAGCAGAAAATTTAAAAAGCCAACAGAGGAGCTGCTCTTGCCCTGGGAGCCAGGGTTCTGCACCTGGGTCTGCTCCTGGGGCGAGCACATCACAGCCAGGGACTGGAACAGTAGCTGTTGCTTGAAAAAAAATCAGTATCAGTGAAACTTTTGTGGTTGGCAATGTGAAATAATAATTCCTTATAAAAATGAGGAATTTCTAGAGCTATGAACTCGTAGCTGCTGGTCAAATATTCACTAAAATGGATTTTTTACTCAAGGGTACACTAGGATGTGTGGTGTTTATGAAAGGAGGAGTTGGTTTTGCAGTATTGGTCTTTCCTTTTGCAAAGAGCACTCTACTTCTGTAACCGCACTATATGCTCTTTACGGGCCGTGTTTGACCCAGTGCCCATCCTGGATGGTTTATCTGACTGAAGGAGACCCATGGTTACGATGCTTTTGAGTTCGTAGGATAATCTGAGTTGGGAGGAATTATCACTGCTGGTACTGGGCTGAGAATGGCATATACTTTGCCTCAGCCAGGAATCGTGCCTTCTTCCTAAAGACCAACAAAAAGGGGTGGTCTGCGGCAATTCCTGACACAAAACGTAACATGAGGCCAGAGAGGCTGCTGACCTGTCCCAGCATACGGCATCGACCCCTTGGCTGGAAAACAAAGTCCAGGTAGCGAAGGGGCAGTGAAAACCAGAGACATTCTATCAGACGGTTGAAGAATTTTCTGCTTGTTGGGTGAAGAAATTCTTCCTATAGCCTGCCAGCAGCTTCGATTTTGCCTAGGATGCCACATCTGTACAATTATATTTGCATTTTATTTCTATCTAATACATGTCCTCTGCAGATTCAAACAAACTGATTTTCTTTTCCTACTTTGAATGGTAGAGATTACTGTGCATTTAAGCAACGTCTCTACCTACCATGGTGTATTGTAAATGACAGAACAAACGGCAAAGATCATTTTGGAGCAGCATCTTGAAGACAGGGGATTTACTTCACTGAAACTTCACTTTGATTTCCTTGGAAAGACTGAAAACTATTGGAAAACCAGAGAGCGGGCGATCTCAAGCAGGGTCATCTTCATTGCCTCTAAACCCTTCTGCAAACCTTTTTTTCTCGTTACTGATCAGGAGTGAGACCATACCAGCCAGGGCAATCTATAGTTAAGCTGCATTTAATGATCTCCCTGGCTGCTATCACGTGGAAGTGCATTTTAAGGATCAAAACATCATCAAAACACCACTCCTAAGATTATGCCATGCACAAATCTCCAGCATACCAACAGTGTTTTAAATAAAACTGGATACAATGGGGCATAATCTGGCACGGAAGTGCATTTTAAGAATCCAAATATAATCAAAATGCCCCTCCTAAGGTTATGACAGTCTGCAAAGGAGCAGGGGGGGAAAGGAAATGTTTGCAGAAGATGAAGTGTCCAACTCCAGGCTCCCTGCGCAGGGCAGGGGGTCCCTGCTTCGCTCTCCCGGCGGCTGTAACACAGCCACCTCTGCAGGTGCCTAAAGAGAGGAAATACCCCCCAAACGTGAACAAAGCGTTCAGGAACACATGGATTTTCATTAAACTCCCAATCACTGATGTGCACAAATCATTTACCGAGTGTGCAATTAAAACCTCAAGTGTTTTCCATGAAAATATTTGCAAATTAGGTGAATAAATTAGTCAGTGGTCATTACTGAAATTAAATCTTCTCCGGGTTAATTTCTTGCTACCTTGCAAGCAGAATTCAGAGTAACACGGCTCCGTTCTCTCAGATGCAGCAGTGCAACACACTGATGGTCACAGCGAACAAACCTGCAAATTCTGCACTACGTGCGAGTGTGGCACATGTATCTATTCAGTATGTGCGGCACCGGTCTTCACCTCCTAAATATTTCTTGTTCTACCAGCACAGGAAAGACAATACAGGTGTTAAGTCCCTAGCAAGACCGCTAGATCCTAAATTTCTTTTCCCACTGTCCAAGACCATCAACTTAAGAAAAAGATCAAGGCGGCTGCTGTGGCTGTGTCACCTCTCTCAGTGGCCTCAAAATGCTCAGATCTTATGCCTGAAGTGATAAAAGTAAGAGACTTCAAAAGCATGGTAAGAAATCAGAGGGATGGGGGTGTTCTGCTTTTCATCACCAAATCCAGCCCAGGGAGCGTGACCTGCAGTGATGTTACCTGTACAGGCACGGCATCCAAGAATAACTAATTCCCATTCATTTCTTAAGCAGGTTGATGATCCTGGACACAATACCAACGTCAGACACTATCCGTTCAAAGAGAGTAAGGATGAGCAGGGCAACTATGGGGATAGCATACTGGGCCAGCTATTTATTGAGTTCTGGCAAGAGGACGGAAAATGTTTCTACCTGGGATAAACACCGTGAGAGTTTTTCTCATATTGTTCACTCATTTCCAATTCTAATCCTGGCTGGCACCCGGGGAAATTAAAAAAACCTCCCTCACATTTATTCACCGTGAGAACCTCACCCCGTGCAGCCACGGCACTGAGGGTAAATACTCCAGGGATGGAGTGAAGAGCGCGGAAGAGAAAGAGCTAAAAGACGACGTGTTTTGGGTTTTTTTTTCTGGAATAGTTCATTCAGTTCTAGTAAACGTGCCACGTTCTACAGTGGTTTATAACTATTTTTAGGTTATGTATAAAATTCAGTTTACACATCCAGACGATCTATGTTCTCTTGCATATATTCCTCCTGTTTTGCTTTTCAAAAGTGTCAATGCAGGAGCTCATAAACAACCAGAAATATCAGCTCACCAGGGAAAACACATTCTCTGCTTTGCTTTTCTCTCCAGTTTAAAGAAAATCAGTTAACCACACAACAGCTCTTACAGCCCAAAGACCTTCTCCAATTAAAGAGAAAGATTCTGCCAGCGTTATTTCCTTCAAGCAGTCATTTCACCACTAGGCATATTATGGAAGCAATTTTTTTTGCCGTCAGTGAAAAAATTGTTTTTAAACACCATTTCTTAGAAAAGATGCTATGAACTTCCTTTAGAAAGTGTTGGAATTGGTTTGTTCATTCAAAGTTTTTTTGACAACTGGACATGAGAAAGTTTTAGGTTTTTTTAGTTATTTTGATTTATTATTTCACTTGAAGCAAACTCCTTAATGCACTGTTTCATTTTTAAGTACAAGCAGCACCACTTAAGCACTCTGCATTACATGGGAAACTTGTAAAATAATAATAATTCGGCTTTGAATTTTGTCTCCCCAAATGCCTAGCCATCTGTCCCCTGTGCTTCACAAACCTCAGCGGAGGGGAGAGGAGGACGGAGGGTTGGGAGGAGCAGGGGAACACCTAGGCCGACAGAAACCGCAGGCTCCCATTACAAATTATCCCATTTCTGGCACCATTTCCTCCTGTCTTCAGGGTGGGCCACCAGCAGCTAGAAAGGAACCCATAAATCATCCACAGCGAGTGGAGGGGTCCCCAAAATAATATTTTCTTGGTACTCTACACCAGCAGGAATGGGCCATTTGTTATTTATATTTCCACTACAAACTATTTTATAGCTCAGGCAAATACATTGCTTCAATAACTCCTTGGAAGGAAATGTTTAAATAAAACCTGTATTTCAGGTGGTGCCTGCACTTGCAATTCTCCTTTCAGCTTAGCTAAGGTTTAGCTTAGAATCCCTTTGGGATTTAAAAGAAACCACAAAATAGAAAAAAAAAAAACACAACAAACCACAAAACAGCAAAACAAAAAACCAAAAAGCCAAAAAAACCCAGAAAACAAACCCTGCACGTTTGCGTTGTGAACTTCGGGGACGCAGCCCTAAACATCTGGGTACCCGAGAGGGCATCCAACAAACCTGTGCCTGTGTTAAACTACGCTGCTACGGACTCCCGTGACTCTCAACTTCACAAACAGTCTGGCTAGGAACAGCAGGTATTTTCAGACAAACCGGCCTTCAGCAAGTTGGCAAATTGTGAGGCAATGATGGAAGGATGCCTTAAAATCACAACAGCTAATGCCTTTGACCCAGAATGACCTCGAACTGCTTTGCAGCTCTTTCAAACCGATATGTGTATAGGCTCACGCTCAAACCTATTTATTGGCTGTTACACCATGAATCGACATTACAGAAGTGACCAGCATTGAACCTTGGCTAGTGAAGACCTTGGAAGGAAGCAAAACCACACAAATAAATCCATAGATTGATCTTGCCAGAGGCCACACCGCTCCTCTCGGGTCGTCCCTGTGGGACAGGAGAGGCCTCACGGGAGGGCCAGGTGGGATGGTGGGACATCCCGTGGCACCAAGAACACTATTTCTTACCAGGGCCGGGAGGGAGCAGGGCAGCACATCCACAGCATCCCTCTGCTCTCTCCAGCCACCCAATAAATCATACCTCAAGCCACACAACAGCACATAAGAGTTATGATATTCCCTGTTTGTTTGTAGCAGAGCTAAAACCGGAACATGAAAGACAATGGCACTACCCCAAACTTGTCTTTCTAGTAGTATTCATAGAATAAAATTACTGTAATCTAACCTGAAAATCTGCAGATTCTGAATTACCTCTAGATGAGCCGTTCAAGGCAAACTGATTGGAAGATCTACTTTACAAAGCTGCAGTGTAACTTCTGAATGAATGGCATCTTGCAACCCACCATCGACTCCACAGTGCCCGTGTGGGCACTAAAGCTAATGCTCTGTGACCATAACTATGACCTGGCGATTTTATTTACTCTTACTAAATAATTCACCAATTTTCTCTCTGGTGGAATGTCTGCAACATTTCTTACTTGAAAAAGACAGTCATGTACAAATGGTATTTTGAGTGCTCCAGGTATGGGTTATTTCCCCTTTACCAAATACAAAGCTTTTTTAAAAAAAGATGTAGGAGAAAGACCTTCAGCTGTTTCCAGATCTGTGCCTCTTTACCCGAGCTCTCAACTGGTGAACAGTTATCGCCCAGTAGTATCAAAACAGAGCAAGCTCTATTTCCAAGCACTCATCTTTTGTCCCTCCACCGACATTCTTGCGCAAGTTGAGCCCAACACCGGGTCTCAGCTCGGTGCTTGGACCAGAGGGCATTTTGCAGCACCCAAAGCAATACCAGATCTGCTCCCCAAGGGACAGGGATGGCACTTTTAGGGTAAAGCCACGCATTCTCGCAGGATGGAGCCGAGACCCCACACGGTAACTTCTGACCAGCGCATCGTTACACCTTTTTAATTCCAACTCTTCCACAAGCTGCACGGACTCACTGCTCAAGGCAGGCTGGAAATTAAGAGACAGACACTAAACAAACCTAGAAAAAGGCTCAGACTGACTCAGCCTGTAAAACCCATGTTTCTGGGAAGACATGCTACGCTTCATCTGCCACATCGTTAGTATTATTTGCATTTCAGGACTGTCTCGGCCCTCTATTAGTCAGATAAGAAATTAAATATGTAATATATTACACCCCCCACCATAATTTTGGCAATTTGCTCCGTAGCTCTGCCCGAGACTCTTGAAATTCACACAAAGACAACACAGCAGCTTCTGTTTTTTAAGGCGCTTGCTGTACCTGCTGTTCGATGCCAGGTGAGCGGGTTCTGCAAATCCCAGATCACAACAGCTGACCAAAATTGTAGAACCGAAATGTGAATCCAGTCCTCATGAATCAAATATCATTAGATCTTTGAGTTAAGTTTTTTGCATACTTAATTGATAATGTCATTTACTCGCCGCTGGAGGCTCTTCCTACAAGCCTTTTCCCCTCTGGTGCCTGGCACAGGAAGGAGAGGTTCCCCACCTCCCGTACACCTGCTTTCTGCAAACGAATACCTGGCATTAAAAAGTGCACGCAAGGTCCGAGACCTCTTCAGGCTGCAGATGAACTGGGAGCCTCAAGCTGCAGAAATCGAAGAGTATAAGCAGAAGCCTCTAAGAATCAAAATATTTTAATATTTGCGTGTGCTTTATCGCCTCCTCACTTGACTTGACAGTCTCATCTACCCACTGCCGTGGGCTATCTTTATCAATGATTGATCTTTGTCTCCCTTCCAACCTTATGTGGGAATTTGGAAAGCTGGACAGAATATATACTTTTATTTTATATAATAACAAGGCTTACTGTAACAGAGACCACCATGTCTTGAACACTCCATATGTGACCTGACTCATTTATTGATGTTTAATATTCTCCTCTCTCACTCGCTATACCCATTGGAGAAACATGAAAGCGCAGAGGAGCAGAATACAAAACAACCGAGCCGCTGTCAATCTAAGCCCTGGGGGTCTTCGGTGATGACAAAAACGCTAATCAGCTCCACCAGCGCAGAAGACAAAACCCCATCCATCTTCCCCTGGCTGTCCAATTGGTGAGATTCTACTTTAAGCAGTGCCTTGGAAATTCCCTGTTAAATAACGGTTCTAAAAGATCGTTTTAATTTGCAAATACTGCAACGAGAGACACCAACGTGACTGCTGAAGGAGCAGCTGTCATTTATAAAGAAATGCAGCGACAAGAGCGCGGGGAAGTTGTGGGCACAGTTTCACTTGGGGCGACGCGCTGCACTTATTTCAAAAGACACAGAAATACGCCAAGACATTAAACAGACCTTCACGTTGAGCGGTGGGAGAGGAATAAAGAGAATAAGGAATACAAGAAAATAAGGAAAACAACAGTAAGAAATCTCACGTCCCTGAGCAAGAACCATCCTCTGTCTGCGGGGTGGGACCCTGCTTTGAACACCGCCCCGGCTGCGCCAGCTGCGGATTTTGCACCGATGCCACCGGTCCTCGCCCTCCATCTGACGGCTCCCGAGGGGCTGCCACCGTTGGCCCAATTCATGGACTGATAACCTATCTACAGCGCTCTGCCTCACTGATTATCTGTTCCCTTCTCAAATGCAATTTAAGATCCTGTCCCTCCTTGCTGGCTTAGTTCACTTGCATTTGAATTAAAAGGCCCAAAATAAAAGGCGCTGTTTAAGCCAGGACTTGTGCTGGACCCAGCGCTGCATTATATTGAGCACAAATAGGTAAAAGTGGATTTCTTAATACTAAACACCCAAGCGATTGAAATTTTCCTTTACAAAATTGGTTCTAAATCATAAAACACATCTTTTAATAACTCTCCTGTCCCCCAAGGAGAAGAGCAGATCATCCTCATGCCAGCAATGAGGGCGCTGGCTCAAACGCCGCGGCTGCAGCTCCTGCTCTGCCCGATTCAAACACCAGACTTGAACCAAAATCCCTCACATCCCTGCCGGGAGCTCACACCTTTGCTCCGCAGCATCAATCATCCCCTCTCTAGCGAATAATTGGCGAAGCGGAGCTGCTCTGAGGGGAGGCACCGAGGGGAACGAGGTCCCCGAGAGCTGGGAATTTGCCGGGGATGTCGCAGCAGTGAGCGGCTCTGCCTGATGCGACCCGGGACCACAAAGTCCCCCGGCCAGGAAGGTCTCCTGGCTTCCCCCGCCTCTCGCTGCCAGCCCCACTTCCAGCCTCGGAAAATACCATAGTAGCACAAAAGAAGTTTTTACGTCGTAGTTAAAAAGCTAGAAACGGTGGTTGATCATCACTAGGGATCAGATGGGTGGAAAATCACCTGTAGGCTACTGGAAGAGACTTCATAGGCTTGTTTCAGGCAATGCTGGAGGTAGTCACTAATTATGCCTTACAACAAACCAAAGCAATATAAGGAAAGGAAACTGCTATTACAAGTCCCCAGGTAGAAATTAAATGCAAGAGCTTTGAAGCGGGACACGATTTCTACACGTTTCTGCAGCAGGAACGGGATTTCCACAGTGTTACATGAGAAAGCGGCTCCAGCCCCATTGGGAGGTCCACGCTCCTGCGAATTCTGGCACGACCAGCCCCTGGGCAGCTTTTTACTGCTTTTCCATTAATTCATTCCATTAATTTTCATTAATTAATTTCCATTTCCTTCCAGCAATGGAAGCCCATGGCCCAAATACAATATACTGCAAAATATTTCAAAACTAAGGAAGAGCTGAAGTTAAGTTTTGAAGAACATTTTTGAAGAGCTCCCTGGAAAAAACCCAACGAGCTGGCTATCAGATTTCAAACTGCCACCACTATACAACATTTAAAAGAGGAGAATATCTGTGGGCAAATTGTCAAGTTCTATAACAGAAGGATCTCAGAAATATTTATTCTCACTTGAAAATTGTCAGGAATCTTCACTGAATAAATTATTTGATAGCTTAGTCTCAAGAGAGCAGGTTAACTCACAAAAAAGCCTAAAATAGTTTCTTGAAAGGAAAATAACAAAATTTATCAAAGTACTGGTAATGATAACTCTGATCCTATCAGACTAAAAATACACTAGATGCTGCCACTACAAGGTTAGGTAATTAGGATTATCATCCAATTGCTCCACTTTGGTATTCCCTGTCCTCCACAAATGCCAAGCCAACTCAAATTCAAAAGGTTATTGTTAAAATAATTTGAAAAGGAAAACGAGAAAAAGCTTAAAGTCTATTGCATTGCACTCAGTCCCTGAAGAAGTGAAACTACTTCTAAGGTTGCTACTTCAAATACACAGTTCAGTTGTGAAAGCTCAGCATCTTACAAGATCATTACGAAAACAACATTTAAGAGTGACTCCTAAGCTACTAATATTAGCTTTAGTCTTGCAGTAATCACCTATGGATTTATTTCTTTTTACTACAGTCACCGCAAACACAGAGCCTGCAGACCAATGTATTTGGTTGCAGACCGCACTTGATTCCTTGGTTTAAACTAACCATTGGAAAGTTTTTATTAAAATCAACATATTTAAATGTTTTTCCTCCTTCTGCAGACATGTAGTTTCTTTCAATTAGGAAACTCACACTAGATTTTGTTCAGAATGATTTTATTTATGGGTTTCTCTTTTCTACAGCTACAACACGATAAGGAATGCAAGCTACCACTATCTATTCCACAGTATCTATATCTATTTTAGGTACTTTCCCTGAAACAGCCCATACATAAACGGATATTTAATGAAACAGGACTTAAAATGAGTGTGGCATTTTTAGACCACATAACAGATTTCTTCTCCGTGGGATTCCTGAAAATTATTTCTTGATTATGGGTTTCCCAAAAGATCTTGTATACCTCCATCATCACACCACGGTTTCGCTTTGTATGTCTTACCGGATACATGCAGCAAACTGTGCCCTACATAGGAAGGAATGACTCTTAAAGGAGGATGTAATTGCCTAGTTTATTAACTGGGTCCCCATCTGTCTGCTCTGAGCGCTCAGTGCTTCAGGGCACAAACTCCACAGATCCCTGAGTCTTAGTACAAATCTGGCAAAGCAACACTTCTACATTTCACGTTATGTCACCTAGAACAGTCCTAGGCAGCAGAAGAAATCTGGTAGGCCAGACCGTTCACTCAAACAAGCAAAGAAATAAAGGTTATTTCCCCAAACTGCATAACTACGTTCCATGTGAAGAGCTGGAGAGATGTTTGTTTTCCCAAGGGTAGTACAAGAGACTATATTTAAAGACAACTTTAAACTACGGAGAATAGGGGGTTTGGAACTAATTTTAAAAAACCACATAGCATACTCAAAAGTTATATTCTAAAGTTTAAGTGAACCTTCAAGAGATGACCAAAGTGAATGTGCAGATCCTTTTCTTATTGAGTAATAATTTTTCAGAGATAGGAATTATTGGATAAGAGTCTTTTGAGGTTCATCCTAAAGACTATAAAAATACTCTAAAAAAAGAAAAGTTCACACTGTGTTTTTAAAAAATTACTTCACATTCACTTTATCCAAATAAAGGTCTGGGTGAACATGATCAATGCTTATTAAAAGCTCCAAAGTGACAGGTACACAACTGGCACTTGGCGTTTGCACAGCTAAGCTTTCACAGCTGTAATGAATAAACGGAGCATGTGCTTCCACACACAGCTGACACCATCCATAACGCTGCATTTGACACTTGACTGCCCTTGGAAGGATCTGTTTTTCAAAAATAGTTTATTTGCAGAGAAAAAAATTACCAGAACCACCTTCTCTGCAAGAAGGCTTTGAAACGCAGTCATAAAAGAAATGCCAGAATGAAAATTCTTCCAAGTGGTAATGTGTATATGAGCTGAAACTATTTCTTAGTGCGTACAGTGGAGTTTATTACCATACAAGTTCATTTAAAATATTATATAAACTTGCATATAAGTGATGCTCATGTCTCCTCAGAGTAAGTATATGAAGAGGCAGGCATTGCTTTCGTGGAAGAGCATCCCATGGGAAGCCCACGCAGCCACCTCTACCAGCCCGTCCAAGGTCTCACCCAGCCACCATGACAGGAGGTAAAACCCAAGTCCTGCTCATCCCCTTCTAAAATCCCATCAATTCCCAGGTTGTCATAGCATTCAGAACAGGACCTACTTTCTAGGACATGATTTCTCCAATTATTACAACTGTAGGTATGTGGTAGCCCTTCTCCACGACAGAAGGAGCAATGCAAGAATTAGGATTGATGTTCAGAGCCAGCCAGCTGCATGCTCTGGCCTCAGAGAGAGACATCCTTTTGGAGGGCTCCTCCAAAGGCATTTCAGACTGTTCGTTAGCCTCCTTCCCTGAAAGATCCCTGGCACTCCAATCCTCAGAATACTTAAAATTTTTTATGACTTTTGTTTGTTTGGGTTTTTTTTGTTTGGGTTTTTTTTTTAAATCTACCACTGAGGTAGGTTTTTTGGATGACAAGTTTTCTCAGGTATCATTTTTCTTTTTTATGATATCAAAAAGTACGAGCAAGGCCAGGTAGGAAAATCCTAGCAGTTTGCACAATGGATTAGAAGAAATAGAATTAATTTCTTTTACATCAAGCTCCAAATATCACCTTGTCAAGTTTCATTTTAGGAAAAACAGAATGAAGGAAAGCAAATCAAAACATGTACCAATAAATTTCTTCTCACTACTCCTACATGATAAACCAACTCAAAGTGCCATGAAATCTGGCTACAGCTCATAGTTGCAGAAGACCAAGCAAAGATGCAGAAAACCACGGATGTTTTGGATTTGTGAAGAAGTCTCCAAGCAGAGAGAAACAACTGTAATTTAGCAGTCCTTTTTTGCCTTAGGTATAGTATAGAAAACATTAGAGCGAAGTATGTCTCTCCCCCTCTCTGTAATGAAAGCACCAAAATGGAAAAAGCTTGATCTGCCATTTTCAGCCCTTCTGAAGTTTATCTGTCCATTTTATTCACAAAATTTCTTTTGAGGCATGCCTTTGTAGGAATTGGCATTCCCTGCAAGCTGGCAGTGGGACACCCTTTGCTGTATCTCACCTCATTACATTGATCAGCAAGTAAAGATGGTAATTACTTGTGATGGACAAACCCTGTGGGCTCAGCTCGAGCTCACAAAGCGAGCCAAACCCCTCTGGGTTTGAATCTTGGGAAATTAAACTCCCTGGAGATTTCACCGTTTTTTAGAGGCTTGGCAGCCCTGGGAACGCAGCAAGACAGACTGACGTCCATCCATCCACAGCACGAGTGCACTCGAGCACTCTCCCGCCAGGAGAGATACCTAGTTTGGAAGGAAAGGATGAAATCTGCCATGGACAGTTGCTGAATAGCACTATGTTCAGTCCGGGGCTTTAAAAGAAATAAAATCTATTTCCTTGTTTTTCATTTTATTTCTGCATTTTCTTGATATATTACAAATACTGGCAAGAAAAGAAAGAAAGAAAAATACTTAATCGTCTGTGAACTACGGTATTTCTTTTTTGCTCCTTTGAAAAATCTTTGAAGAAGGATTTCCAGTGTTTCTGATAAACTCAGAAATACTTTAAGTGGTTGATATCTGTGCAGAAACTGATTAAACTGCGTAATTACTGCATGCTCAACTGTAAACTGTAAGCACACGTAACAACCAAGAGGCACAAACTCTTTTGCTGACTCTCAGCCATTTGTATTTTGTTTCGAGCAGAATATTAAGGGGCCTTCAGAAACCAACCTCAGCCCTACCAACATGGTGGGGGAACATGTCACTCACGCTATGGGCCACAGTAGATAGCCATACTCTGTAGGTATATATTCATTCTTAAGGGTCAGAGTATATACATATATATACAAGATGTAGGACTTGGGCAGCTTTTCCGTTACATTTACAAGACCACATTAAATGTTAAAGATGTCAGTTTAATTAAAGAAGGGCTAAAATCTGATCATCGCTTCACTAAACGCTGGAAAGCTGTTAAACAACTGGGTGTATATGAATCAAAGTTTTTAAGAGGTTAAGGCATCTTGCAGCAAGATTAAGTTATTAAATTTTGACCAAGACTAGGATAATTTGTTTAGGTATTGAGTCAAAGGCTAATCTTAACATAATCTCACTTTGTTTGCAATTTATACACAAATGACTATGGTTTTCTCAGACTTCACAGTTATTTTATAATGAATTTATGATCCTATGAGTGGTACAAATCACAAAATCACAATTTGTGCTATTTATTTTTGAGTAGATGAAGAGGTAACATGCAATTCTTCTCTCCTTTAAACAGATGTGATCAGTTGCTTTACCTCTGGAAATCTGATTGTTCCTAATTCAGGCTTCATTTTTGGAAATGTTTTTTTTAATACCGTCTTAAGAGTCACCATTTGCCACCATATTCTTGCCATTAACCCCACTGATGAAAACGGAAAAAAATAATTGCTGAGAGCAACTGGTTCAGAGGCAGGACGTGGAGCCAGAGGACAGGGAGGCAGGAGCGGGGACAACAGAGCGGAGCGACCGTGTCCATCACACGGGCACACCACCCAAGTCGTGGGTGAAACCAGACTAAAGTCTCGGACTATTTTTGTTCAGAGTTGATTCCTGCCACATTACAGTGGGGAACGGCCAGCTAACTAGGAAAACTTCACGAATCTCCTCAACCTCCTGATGGATTTCTCGGTGCAGGACGATGTGGATCTTTGTAAAATGTTACGCATATTGGCCACACATGCAGAGAACAAGTTTTTCACATCCAAACCCACAGAGTCACAAACCAATTTGCTTTGGGGTGCTGAAATATTCTGCCTAGCTGGTCAATGCTATGATTTTTATACAGACACACACACAAATGACCCAAACTAGACCGGATCTGAGCTAGAATCGATTCCCCAAGGTGAGTAAAGGCGATCTTCCCTACACCACCGACGCTGCCGAGGATAAAAGGTGAACCGCCTCCTGCTGCGGCAGACTGCTATAAATACCAAAAGACAGTTTCATTATTCTAAATCTTAATGCAAAACAACACTGAA
This sequence comes from Scopus umbretta, assembly GCA_013400535.1. Classification (NCBI taxonomy): domain Eukaryota; kingdom Metazoa; phylum Chordata; class Aves; order Pelecaniformes; family Scopidae; genus Scopus; species Scopus umbretta. Next base: position 34,045 of record VZTL01043857.1, on the reverse strand, counting down.
ATATTTCACATCATAGTAAATGGTTCAAAGATTGCAGACTAAGTAGTCAGGCTATGAATAACTGACAGGAAAGTCTCCAGATAAGCATACGAAATTAATTATACCGTACCCAGAAATAAATAAAAAACACCATCTCCAACACTAACAAAACAGCTGGTAATAAATAATAACATGTAAACATTTTAATGCACTTATTTTGGCAAAATTAAAATCAATGTTCATGCAGCAATAGCTATTAAATAATACTTACTGGGGAAAAGTCTGAGAAGCTTAAAATCCAGTACCTTGTGTGTCAGAAACCAAACCACACAATGAGAAACAGCTGGAGCTCATCATTTATACCATTTTGAGGTCTTAAGAAAAGAGGCAGCCAAAAAAATACCATGTACAGATCTTCGGGGCAAACTGATCTCATAAAAAAAGGATTAGTTGCGTACGAGGGTAATCAAATGCTTCATGTTGGATTACAATTCTACTTAATAAATCAAGCTACTTCTGCTCATGAAAAGGTTTGTTTGATTCACCAATGCTATTCGAGTTCTATACTCATTTGATTAGTTACACTAAAAATAAATCCCACGCAGCAGAACCAAGAAAATAAGCGATTGGCCTTCTCAAATAAATGCCACCGTGAGTCCTTGTAACAACCCGACTGCGTACACTGCCACACCAGCCCCATGCCCACAGCGAGCCTGGGAAAATTCCAGCTCACCCAAGTCGCTTCTCATTAAACACGCTAGCGTTTCAACTTTTTATAATGGCATCCACTTCAGTGGCCCAGTCCTGGCTTTAACCTCTACCGAGCACCCGCTTGGAAAGTGTCTGCATACGCAGCGGGGTAAAAGATGAGAGGAGATACAACAGAAGAAATGGAAGATCTTCCAAATTTGGCTCAGAAGGATAGCTGTAGAGGGTTGTCATCTTCAAACCATCAAGAAAGAATTAATGTCATGCCATTTTCTGTTTTCACTGCCTGAGGTGGTGAGGTTGGATGAATGCGATACCGTACTCTCTACTCACGCAGTGCAATTTGAAGACCGCTGCAAGAGAGACACGGTTTTTGCATTCTGGTGAGGACAATGGAAGCTACTGTTGAGCACGCTCCCCCCGCAGCATCAAGTTTGCTATTACTCCAATATAATTAGGGACCTCTATGTTCTCAGTGTAGTTTTTCCTTACAAGAGATGTCAGCTGCTCACCTTTCTTATTTTTCTCAGGACAACATTTGTGGGTGACAACACGACTTTACAGCGAAAAGGACAGGAAAAATGGTAACCTAGTTTCTTTTCAAAAAATAAAAATGAGTTTATGTTCTGACAATGGTCTGCACTCCTCAAAGCTGAACCCAGTCTTTCCTGTGAATCACGGTAGTTCACTATTTTATTTTGACCTTTTCATCATTATGCAGCTTGATTAGCTATCTGAGCCGATTGCTTTCATATGAGAACGAAATCAGCTCCTTAAAAAGATAAAAGATGAAAATGATCAAAGTATTATTTCATATTCTCGGAACAGTCATGTTTTAGAAGAGAAGCGCCACCAGCCTGACATCACCAAGAAGTAAACACCTTTCAGCATGGCAGCGAAGGACAACCGCTCCTCTCCTCCAACGTCTTCCCTCTGAAAAGGATTTTTTGTGGGATAACATATCCAAAAGACAGCAAGCTCTCAGCTCAGTTACTTCCAAGTAGCTAAGGGATGCGGTAGGGCTCTGCCACGCAAGAGCTTCAGCCAGTTTCAGCAGAAACTCCCAGGGTGGAATAGGAGCAAGGAGCTGGATTTGCAGCATACGGAAGTGGTTGTAATCACAGGTGCAAATTTCAAGAAATGAAGCAAAGATCTGCTTGAGACAGATTCACAAGCGCCTGAGTAAGCCCTTTTCTGCATCCCTGTCCTTAGGAGTACCCACAACAGCTTCCAGACCTAGAGGAATCAAAGTACAATAAAGATTACTCTCCTTGAACAACAGCCTCCTGACACTCGGCTTTCAACACTGCTTCAAGTCACCAGAGCAAATGCTAGGAGAGGATCAGGACCCCTCAAACCTTTCCACCATAATAGGGGCATACAAAGGCAAATTTGCTGTGCTGGCGAAAAGACCTCCCCAAAATACAAACCTGCCAGAAATGCATTGTTTACTAGAACAATTATTGGATACATACTGTATAAATACACATAGAGGTGAGTTTTGTCAATGTATTCATCCATTTCCCCCCACAAAAGCTACCACAGACGTGGAATGAGATGTGCTATCCAAGCCTGCCAGCAGGACAACAAACGGGCATCAGCTGAGAGGCAGCCACTGGATATCACCAGAGACCACCCACAGCTGCCTACTCTAGGGCAGCCAGATGCAAATTTTGCCATCAAAAAAAAAAAAACAAAAAAACCCCAAACCCACTAGATCTGCATTTGCTCACCACCAACCTTACTGCCAGTTGGCACCAAAGCATGAAAAGCAAATCAGGCTCTCCAAACACAGGTGAAAATAGCCTTGTCTACCAGCAAATCCAGTCGTCATTTAAGATGAGTAGCATTTACCTGTTTATTAACTAAGCAGCCAGTAAACAAAATTCAGTAACAAGATACATCATCTTTAAACAATTACAAGATTTGTACTTTGGTATTTCTAAGGCAGCAAGAGCAATATTGCAGCAGGCAGAGTCCCAACACAGAGCGCTTCGCATGACAGAGTGACTCCGTGCAGGGCTCCGTCACTCACGTTTCAAATCCAAAATAATTGTCTTATTAGAATTGATTAGCGGGTGTTGGTGATTAGAGAATGTTTTGCAAGCATCACTTGAATCTTGAAGATCCAGTGACTGAAGAGACAAAGCAGGAGGAGGAATGTGCCGGGGCAGGAGCTGGTGCTGGCAGGAACAGTGCCGATGGGATGCTGCGGGTACCGGGACTTGGCGGCGGAGCAGGAGGGCAGTCCGGAGGAAGCACACACTTGCACAGGAGAAAAGCAATGTTCAAACTTCCCTGGGCAATGCCATACAATTGGTTTGTGTGGGGTTTTGGTTTTTTTTTTTTTTTCTTTTTTTTTAATTTGTTTTGGTTTTGTTTTTTTATTGTTTGTTTTTGTTTTGTTTTTTGGTTTTTGTTTTTGATTTTTTGCATTCAGATTTTATTACACCAAGCCACAGGCCCAGATACATGCACTGAAAACTCCATGCATCTATTATCTCTATTTATTACATAAAGCCACAATGATGCTTTAACAGTCCTTTTCGCTGCACTTCCATTAGCAAAATATTGGCATGACTTCCTCTCCCTCTCCCCCAATGACAATTATAAAATATAACCCCTAACTACTTCTGTTTTTTAAAAGTACATTTTCCTAATATTTAATTTATAAATCATTTCCCACATGTATTAGTAATAAATGTTTAAAGGCGGCAGACAGGAATACAACAGGAAAGCATAATGCTTGCTGTTTACTAGGAGGCCTCATTAAAAAGGCATCAAGAGCAAGGAAAATAAAAACAACCTTGTGAACCTTTGTAATTGGTCTCAAGAGAAATGTAACACTGAGGACATCAATGCAGAAATGTCCCAGCCCATTCTAGTGCCAGAGATTGGAAAAAAAAAAATTCTAGTTCTCTCTACCTTTTGCAATCCTCAGCAATTACACTGTCTGATTTCTTTTTTAATTAAAACACACAAACTTTTTCTGTTTTTTTTATACCTGTAATGTCTCTATAGATCAGGTGTTTGATGCTACAATATTCAAACTCATACTTAAATAATCATTACTTCCTCCCCCCAACAAATTATTATGTGGGCAGAATAACTAGAGGCCATTTTCCTTCAGTTCCACTGTCTGGTACAGTCTGCTGTGTACTTTTTATCATCTCTCTTATCCATACGTGGTCTCTTCATTTTAATAATTATAATGGCCAAGTTTGTTATTTTAACCTGCTTTTCGTACAGTGCATCAGGCAAAGAATTGTTGTGGTAGACACATTTTTAGCACAAGAAAGCATTAATCCACCTCCAAAATGAACAATTAATTTGACTAGCCTTCCCCCTTGCCAGCAAGCATCCAGTCAGGCCCTGATGTCACTTGCAAACCTTAATTTTTAAACCAAGTGCAGCATATCATCTATTACCAGGCGGACTTCAAAATTCATGTTTAAACCCAACAGGTCCCAGAGGCTCCTTTCAGATACTTCTGGGCTTCCCACAAGACTCATGAAAGTTGATTAAACTAAAAATTACATTTCATTTTCCTGTTTTGTTTGCATTTAAATGGAGAAACTTGCAGCTGGGTAATAGCCATATATTTTCTGATGCACTTCCATTCCCAGCAATAAGCATTTTGTCATATTTTCCACCACCTGAAGTATGTAAGTCTCACTGTTTCTCCAAACACAGAATAAGACTTTCTCTGTGCAAAACTGCACCACAGAAACCCGAGTAAGACTTTCCTAATGGGTTTAATTTATAAGATCCAAAAGCCATCCAAGCACGATTATTTGTAACATCTTCGCTCGGAGATGCATTTTGATGCGTGACAATTTGCCTTGCAAAAACGAATTCCGTTTCAGCCATCTAAGCCTACGGGTCTGTGTTTGCAGGCTGGCTGGTTTTCTCTTCTCCAAAAACAAGGACACGAGCACTGGCTGCAGTCACCCACAGGTTGTGGATAAACCAAAGAGCCCTGCCTGGCTGCTCAGAAAACAGCGAGGGAAGGCGCGGTGTGGAGCTCCCAGCATTGGGATCTTCCAGGGATGCTTATCAGGAGCTCCCACTGCACACGAAGCCACATCCTTATCCCCTCTGTGAAAAAGGAGACTGTTTTAAAATGCCTCGTAAGGTAAACATGCACGTGTATCTCACTTTGCACTGAAGATCAGCCCCGCGTGCCGGTGGCGACCGCCCCGGGAGGAGAGCTCATCCCGGGCTGAACAGCGCCCACTCCCCCTCCTCGCTTCCTCCCCCCCAGGCTCCCAGACGCAGTCACAAAACGTTTCAGGTGCCAGATTTTACATGAAAGTTGCAAAAAACATTACTCAGCCAAACAGTAGATCGGATCAAGCCAAAATGCAACAGGAAAAATCGCCACCCTTTACTCAATTGCAACGCGCACTGATTAAGCGCGTCTTTGCATCGTTACTACTGAGCCCCTCCATTCCACGCAAAGGGTGCGGGTGCTTCTGTGGACCCCCCACGTTCAGGGCAACACCCAAGAGCTGGTCTTGCATCATTTTTTCCAGCAAGCTGCGGCCAGCACCTCCGAGGGGCAACCAAGGTCAAGTTTCAAGGATCTGTAAGAAAGCTTTCAGGGCACCTCTATCCAAGGCATAATTACCATCCCCGCCATCTCAGCCTAGCTAGGCTAAGTAAAAATAGTAGGCATGGCAGCGCAGCTGTCTGCGCACCACGTGCCCGTACCCAGGGCCCCAGCAAAGACAAAGTCACCACCACGGTCACTTGTCTTTGGTAGACATCGAGCCAGCTCTGCTAATGCAAGCTTAGGTGTGGCCATCTGCTGTGCGATGACATCTTCAAACACCGCGGAGACAACCTCACAGCTGGACGGCTGACGTACGCGTGGAAGGCTTTAAGTCACATTAGCCTTTTCCACCCTCTTACGGTTCTCAAGGGGATTCATTTTGGGAGTGATAAGGTGACAGAGATGGCCGAGGGCCACACGGCACCCACGTGTGCCCAGCCCTAGAAAAGCCATGCAATGGCAGCATGCTCCAAGCCATGCACGGCACAGACCACCCCAGCTGCCACCTCTCCTCTTTCCCGTGGTGTTACAGCCCAGCAGCTGCCACAGCACACAAGAGGTGTCTCAACGTATCTTAAATTCACAGCTCCTTGAGGAAGAAAAAAAAAAAATTGCACCCCTAAAAGCACTGATGAGAAAACGCCATCCAAATTTGTTTTCATCCATTTAAAAGCCTATAAACTTCAGCGTTATGTGTTGGCAGACTGGTCTGCTGCAAGCTAACACTTTGCAAAAGGCTTGCTGACACACGCCTTGGTGCGCTTTCACAGGATGCTCCCACAGAGCCACGCGCAGCCTGCAATTGCATTTTAACAACCTTCCGGCACATTCCTGGTCGGTTTTGCCATGCCATTTTTTGTGCACGCTATAGCTTCCAAGATTAAGAACGATATCTTTAATCTCCTCCTCATCTTTCTCCTTCCTCACCAAAGGATTTCTCCAGTTTCTTGCATGAGAGACTCCAGTTCTGCCGCTTGCAAAGCGCTGCCGATCCGAACCACGGCAACGCCAGCCCGCGAGCTACCTCTGCTGCAGACACCAGCTCCTCCTCTCCACCTCCCTGTGCTCTCTCGTCCCATTTTGCCCAAATCTATACTAGCGTAGCTGAAATAGATGTAAGGAAAAAAAGTTTAAATTCATCAGAAAAAAATAATTCTTAATGGTCTCTGTCACATTAACTTGGGTAATGTGCTGCATACAAGCGCAGCTTACCTGCAAGGGCTGTGTAATTAACGCACTCCCTCTCCACTGGCCAGAGATGAAGAAAGTGCCGTGATTACTTTCACGTGTTAAGTGTCATCAGAGAATGATTGTGCAGTTCATCATGAAGGAAAAACCTATTTCCCATACCAAACGAAACAAACTTTACTGCCTCTCCTCCTCCTCTCCTTCCTCGAGTAACAGTTTACCCATGGCACAGAGATGAACGGCATCGACAGACGGGCACGGGAGTTACCCTGGGCTCCCCGCAAGCACCGCGATTCCCACCGCAGCCCCCAGTCCAGACCTTCCCGCAAGTTTTAAGAAATAGCTCTAAAGATACGCTCACGATCCCAAATAGGGAATGGGGATAGGAAAGCTACACTAGGTCAGCTCCCCAAGCAAGCCCTGTGCTCACAAATGCTTCTCTAACTTCATATAACTTGGTATGAAGTTATAGAATGTTATATGAAATCTGCTGATACACAAGTCTATTTAGCTTGATAGAAACATGTAAAAGATACAGTTGTTAATGATTTCCCACAGATAATTTGTGTTTTGCATATATATATATATGATACCCCAAATTCAGGTAAAATTTACAACAAAAAGGAATAAGAAAATTAAAGGAAGATTCCCAACTTTATTTTGCAGTCTTACCTACCAAATTTTTCCACCTTCACCATTAAAAAAAGAGAACCGGGATAGGAACCTACATCCTTCATCTGCATTTTTGTAGAGTAATTACTTTTCTGCAACCAGTGTCGCACGCACTCTTTTGGTGCTCTTTACTAGCCCTGCCTGGTCTGTCTGCATCAACAGATGGGAGCAAAACGGCTCCTGTAAATCAGAAACAAGTGACAGCAACTAGATTATTTCGCAGCCCTGTGAAACAATCTCAGGTAAAATTCACATTAGAATGTCATTAGGATTTCTCCCTGAAATATTACTTTACATAAATTTTGTAGCATAATGGTTATTAAAACCTCAATACAAAGAGAGACCTAATCAGTTCCTTAATACCCTCTCCTAATTTGTTTATAAGTTAAATCATATTATTAAGAATAGATTATGATATATTGCAAGAAAGACTCCGTATTTTAATAACTTATCTTCAGATATGGAGAACTGTGTTGCTAAAGGACTAAAAATGGTGAAATGAAATTTCAAAATTAGAAAAGTAACTGCTGTAGTATTTCAATTTCCCATTACATGCACTTAAATTTTGCAAGATGGGATTCAATTAATCAGCTACTGCACTCAACTTTGAAACTGCCAAAACCAGATTATATCTGAAAAGAACCTTTAGGACTACACCAAACATGAAGTCATTTAAGACAAGAAACAAAAGTACCCTTTCTTTTTTTTTTTTTTTTTTTTTTTTTTTTTGGCTGGAGCAGTTAAATCAGAGGACAACACGAGGGTCCCCTAGTACCACTGTCGGTACAGCTTCAAGAAAATTAACACCAGACTTATATAGTACCGCAGTAATGAACTAGGGAGCTACATTATTTAAGAAGGATAATTTTACTTACAATACCAGATGCCTCTGTGTTTGGTAAACGCTACCTTTCATCCATTTTAGCTTAATTTCAAGCCTCCATGGATTTCTTCTTTTCTTCTAACCAACACAAGCAGCTAAAGCCTTTCCTTTCCAGGCGTGCTCTTTGAGCTGCTGGTCTCCCTCTCAGTGATGCTTCACAAATGGAACAGCTTCAACATCTCCACCAGTCCAAACCCCCGAGAAATCCATGTATATTCATTTCTTTGAAATTATTTCAGAGGGGGGGGAGGCACTTCCTTACTTTGTGTTATATTTCAGAAAGTTTAAATGGTCTAATATCCTATTCCTTTTCAACGTACCACAAAGTGCTAAATGGTAAGAATTGCATTACTGCCACTGCTTAGATCCTGGCTGATAAGGTGAGCCTTTTACATTTATACTGACTTCTGAAAAAGCTGTTGCTAGACTGGTCTAATAATTAATAATTCATGGAGCCAAATTACAGCTCTAGAAGGATAGAGCCATTTTTACTAGTTCTTTCATATTCCTCTGATTTATGTATGACTAAGTAGGAGACTGAGCAAAGGAAAAAAATTAAAACTTAACATTTCAGGTTTAAAATTAAATTGCTATTCCGTACTCAGAAAGGATGGATGGAGCGGAATATAACAATGCTTCTTTTGAGACAAGCACATGTACAAAATTTCTGAACATACATTAATTTTATTACATAAAAATGGCTTTTGCAGCTACTAAAATTGTAGATATTTAAAACTGGAAATATTTATCACTAATGGGACTTCTAGTGTCATGGGAGTGCAACACAACACATTAATATTTGTAACATCTTCACAATAGTCCTTCTTTCATGCTGTCCTTGATGAATGAACTAATTTTTCTGCCCTTTGTATCCATCGTCTCGTTGTTAAAGACACATTTTTATTGATCCATGTACAGAGCAAGATCCACCTAAAGACAAGGATCAGTAAAGGAATCAATTTTTTTTATTTTATTTCTTCCAGAAAAAAAAGATGCTTCATAAAATGATCTCTTTCTCAATCTACCAAGCATACCCTAGCTGACATTTCCAAAAGTGCCTAGAAGTCTTCTAGAAGATAAGGACACAGACCATGATTAAAAAACCACCCAAACAACAACAACAAAAAAAGAGCAGTCCTCTAAAGATACGGGCATATACTGGGTCCTTTCAGAAATTCTTAGTCCAACGCAGCTTTTTATTGACTTTTTGTTTTCCAACATTTCATCCTGAGACACCGGCACTGAGGAAATGCTGTCTTGGCCCTTAGGAGAACAAGGAGACCCTTTTAGTAGATGTACCAGGCTCATGTTGTAAGCACCCAAAGCAGCATCTGCTTAGAATAGCTATGCTGATCTCGATCAAATCAGTATTTCAGCATTGCAAAACAGGAAGTTTTGAAGCTTTTTTTTAAGCTTGTATTATTATTATCTATTAAAAGATGAATTATTGTTATTTAATTATTTGAGAAACTACTACCTCTACACAGCTGCTATAGGCTGTAGAGACGTACACAATTCTGTTAAAGAGATGGTCCTAAAGGTCATTATAGCCTCTCCTGCCCTCCAGTTTGCCCTCCAGTTCACTGTTTTATCCTCCTCAGCACACTTAATCTCTGGTTATTTGCTGGTTTATCTCAGTAGGTGCAGATTCACAACACGACCCTACCCTGGTGCTGCGATGCTCGCGTTATGACACACAGGCTAACTTAAACTCTGAAAAAGCTAAAGCTGCCTTCTTCATTATGGCCAAGCTGCTGAAAGCCTGCAAGAAGCACCTGTTTTTAATAAAGAGTTGAAGGCCAGATAACAGCCATTAAAGCTTCTGATTAGCACATGTTTTAGAGCTGCAAAATAGGCTTGAACAATCATACATCTTCAATGGAAACAACATTTCTTGGAAGTCCCCTTGTGTAAGGGATTCAATTGAAGTACAACATTTGGCAGCGCAGTGAGAAAACTTCTAATTTCTAAAAGATGTCTCATTGTTCATATTCATATGGGCTGCTGAATTCCTGGCTATTCACTCAGCCTTCAGTTTGCATATCACAAATAAAAATCTCAGCAAACCTAATTAATGCAGCTAGACTGTTTAATCTTTTTAAGAACAAAATGAACAAAAATTGGTGCAAAGAAGAAAGAAACTTCTTGCTTTGGTTTTTGGGAAAATGCGTAAGGGCAAAATTTTCTTAATGTTGAAATAATTAGATCTTAAATTGAGGTTTGACTTGCTCAGAGCCTAAGTTACTTTGAAAATTGTTAATTCCATATCACACATAATAATCTAGCGGTTTTACATTACCACTATCTATTTATATCTTTCTTATTTTGACTTCCAATACCTAGCGATATGAATTTATTTAAGCAGAGAATACAGAATTTTGGAGCTGACCATGTTTTTGGCCATGTTGCACAGAAGTATTTACATCTACAAGTACACTTCAATGCAAACAGCAGCGAAATAAGCTAAAAGGTATCGCAACAGATTGTTCTGGGGGAAAACAAAATGGTCCAAAGTGCCCCCAGATGAATTCTTCACCAACCTTTTGGGAAACAACTGTATCTACTGGAGACAATGTCTGGATGTGTTAACTCTAACATCGATTTACTTTATTTTACACTGAAGATGAGATCACAAGAACATTATGGACTATCTGTGCATCCTCTCCAAGGTTGGCTAATTACTGCCGCTAGACTGATTAATATTTTTACATTTGTCTTGGACAATACTTTCCTCCCCCACAGTGGATGGTAAAATACGGCAATGGGTTGTCCATAGAGATTGTGGAGTCCCTGGAGATGTCTCCAAGCAACCTGACCTAACCAGAGCTGCTTGGAATAGAAGGCTAGAGTAGATGACCTCCAGATTCCCTCCAACCCACATTATTCTATGACTTTTAACAGCAAAATAGACATAAAAACTCCCCAGGTGTCAGAGGCTGGAACTGGCAATGAGGAGAAGAAAAAGCAGATGTACACAGGCACGCTTCTGTATTTTAAAAAAAAAAAAAAAAGCCAAAAAACCACCCAAAAACCAAACCCACAAAACACTGAGACTTACTGTCAACAGATCATTCAAGGAACTTGACTTATGGAAGTATTCAGCACCCTAGGGCGCTTTCCTGAACCAGGCTTTTAAAATAAATCCCGACATCGTTTTTGGCCAATAAGCAGCTGTTCCAATCATGCTGGAGAGCAACTACAGAGAGGTGGAGGGTTAGTGTTAATTTACCACGATTCAGTTTTAAAATCAATTTCATTTACGTTAATTCCTGAAGAATCTGAAACCTTGTTTTTGTCTCCTGGAAAGGCTCAAAGTGCAATAAAACTGGAGAGCCATCGCAGCTAATAGAGAAAAACGGCAGGGATAGCTCGGAGAGGTATTACATCGTTTTGTAAAGCAGAAACATCACAGAAAAACCTCTTATGAGAAATAGTGACCTTATCTTCAAAGAATCTAATTCAAGGTGAATTCAGATGCAGAATTTTATCAAAGACTATTTCTTTTCACTAACAATTTTGTTTATGCCTTGTTTTTCCACAGATTTAATAACATCCCCTCCTCAATGCGAGCTCTATCTAGCATGTGCAGAGGGCAGCCTTGCTTCTCAGTTCGTACGTACCAATAATTAGAAGCTTTGCAACTGTACTTAGCTCCACTTGCTGTGATGAAAGATGCAGATGTCTGTTTTAAGAGCCTCTGATAAGCATTCAATTTGATCAGCCTGTACGAATACCCTGCAACTTGTACTGTGAAAAATTTCTTAACCCACTCTTCCCATAGAAATACAGACTTGGAGCATTTAGACTTCTGAAAATGAGATTCCTAGGCCAGACAGAAGATTTGGGTGTACACCATACACATTTCTATAGCTGAGACCACATTCTCCAAAGCCATTGAGGGCCCCAGCAAGCTTCCAAGAAGCACTCGAGCAGCCCAGCAGTTGCTGACAGTACCCTACATTGTGCTGAAGCACCTCTGCCTATCTCTGCTATTATCTATCTATTTATTTAAAATTATCCCAAAGTCCTAAAAGCCAGCAGTAGAAACGAGTTAGCCTCTCAGCATGAAAAAGTACATCTTAAATATACATATAGAATGTATGTGAGAGAGTCACCTAAAATAAGCTATTTAGCTTAAAGGTATTGCCATCAATTATACCACCATTACAATTACAGCTTAAAATGCTATTAGAAACTTCTGGAAATAAAGCTTTGTAGTTTCTGAAAGCGTTATGACAAATTCTTATTTATTTTAATAAGAATGATTATTTAAACATCCTTACATTATTGAAAATCCTACATTAACAACAGAATTGTCTTTTGTATTGGCTAAATAAATCAGCACAGTAAACAAGGGCAATAATATTTGTTTTCAGTTAGAAGGTGAAAGCAAAGTCAAAATGGAGAACACAGAAAATAACCAGACTTGCATTTTAAAACGCAGTTAGCATTCCCAAACCCAATTCAGATGGTTTTTGTCTTTTCCCTCGGTTTTAAGCTGCTGCCATAGCTTTCTAGCTATGCAACCATCATCACGTAGAAAACACTGGGAGAAGACAGAAGGAAAACCCCATCCGGCCCATTAACCCCTACACACGCCGAGTTTATACAAGTGCACAACAGGAATCAATTACCACCATCTCTGGTATCCTTATACCCACGTGTACTCCTAATACTGGGAAAACCATTTTCCACCACAAAGGTGAAGGCCTGAGTCCATACAGGACCGGGTGAGCACACAGAGGGGGGCAGGCAATCAAGTGTGCTGCCTTGTAACCAAACAGAGTTTAGATTCAGACTAACACATTCATTGCGTTGGAAATGCCGAAGGAGGCTCGGAGTATGTAAGCATTCATTCATAACTTTCCCCTGATGTGCAAGTTAAATGTGGCAGTAAAAAAGAATAAATGAAGAAGATCTCAAGCTCAAATAAAATTTACTTATTTTAAGCTACGGATGTGCAAGGGGCACATTGCTAAAGCTATAGGGTAGGTCAGAGGTACAGCTGTACTCTTTTACATTTTCTTCCTAAACTCAGATGTTTGCATGGGCAGAAAAAAACATTTAAAGTTGCTGCTAACTTCCAAACTTTTCTTTGACAGAAGTATAAGTAGTAGACTACAGTAATTTCTCCAGTATTAACTCAAAATCTAGGCAGAGCCGTCTGTCAGCTGACCCTAACATTGCTCAGAGAACATGAGGCAGACTGGCAAAAAGCCATATCCAGTTTGAAACGTGTACTGGAAGTTTCCTCTGTCAGATGAATCTTTAATCTTTTTATAATCTACAATGTTTCCTCTAAACAGCACTCCATATCTTCCCTTGTATCATTTTCCACATAAATGTCGGGCCACAGAGCTAAAACATATGTCCGAATATGTATTTTAAAAAAAAAAAAAAAAGCTTTTTTTTTTGGTTTTTTTTTTTTTGTTTGTTTTTGTTTTTTTTAAAGCAAAATGTTTAAGAGATTGACCTTGTTAGAATTCAATCTACAGTCATGATTACCAGAACAACTCAGCAGCAATTCCCTATCATCTTCCCTGCTGCAGTGTTTGGGAAACCAGGACCCCTGCTACAAGAAAACAATTCTTTCCTTATTGCCCACCTTTTAATTAGAAAAACCAAAATACCGACGAAAATTATTACATATCTTCTGACACTTCTTTCCAGGAGTAAGGGTCTTCGACCCATGTTGTTGTGAAATTTATTTAGGTAATTAACATAATCTTTTGTAAATTCTTCATGTATGAAGAATTTATCCGAACCTAAACAAGCCAGCCTCCTCTTCCTTTGCTGGGCCGTTCTGCTCCCCAGATATCCTGCTTTGCTGCAAGGGACGGGAGAGCGGGAGTGGCAGGTAGGGAGATTTCAGGTTATAAGGCAAAAATCCAGCTAAAATGAGATCAAGCATTTTAGCAGCAGGTAGAAGAACGCACGCTGTCGTGGATGCAAATGCAAACGTTAGGGTTATTCCCGCCCGCATGCCTGGCTAACGATTCACTAGGATGGCAGACACACAGAAATCAGGTTTCCTTGCACATCCCTTCATCGTGTCTGCCTGTATGGAGCAGAAGTAAATTAGCAACAAACAAGTTAGCAACTACAAAGAGCCTTGCAACAGCTATTTTGCTCTTGTACTACAATCGACGCAGCACTTATTTTCTTTCAGAAGCTCCAGAAACTAACAAAGAAAATACGTGCTGCGGTATCATTATGATTATTTATGACCTATTTTAGGTATCTGATTATGCACCATTCACAGCAGCCAGATCTCAGTCAAGCTTCTTTACGCTGTGTGCTCATTCAGCAGACAGGTATGGTTTTCGCTCTCATCTCTCTGAGCTAACACGTGGTGGTAGTTGGCTTCTGGAGTTGAATCTTGAGTTGTTGGTAGCGCTAAGTCTCCCCAGAGGCCACCCATCCACAGCACTACATGAACCACAGCAGACAATCCTTGACCAAGAGCTTAGGACATATATGAAAAGAAATGAGGAGGAAGAAGTCCAGCTGTGACAGTCCCCACAAGATGTACTTGTATGTTAAAAAGGGGGCGGTCTTGTTGTACTATTGATGTACTATTCACTCATTAGATAAAGTTTTAATCTCAAAACCCGCCCCAATCTATTTTTCCACGTGAAAAGATGTTTGTTTGATGCAATTCGCATGCACACTAAAACTAACACAACCCTAATCCTGCTTTCTCTTACAAAACCATCAGACAAGGAGTCAGCGCACACAGCAAGGAGGCCAGCCTGACTTTTCCCAGACTTGCACCACCCATCCGAAGAGGAAAACTATGGGGAAGGCCATGGCAACGCACGGGCGAAACAGAGAGAGAGAGCGTGGCCGGGACGAGCGGGCGCTGCTCAGCATCCCATTAATGGCCTCTGCATTACAGCACAACCTGGTACTTCTGTCCCTGATGCTCCGACAGCGAGGTACCCCGTCCATTTGGTGCCTATCAGATAGCAGGGCTGTCCGAGGAAAATCTTTATCTGCTTCATGTAACACCACTGGATAGAGTATATCTGGAATTCAAGCATTACAGCGGTACTTTTGCTATTTTGGTTACTTCAGCAATGCACCTCTGTCTGCATTTCCCATGGACGAAAGGCAGAAGGCAGGCAGCAGCTATGGAGGACAACAGCTGAGTGGGACATCTCACCACGCTGGAAACGGCAAGCCTTGAAAAGCAGCAGTCCCGGCAGCAATACTGTACGCAGCCGCACTGCAACAGGGAAGGCTTGAGAGGGTTGCAGGTTTTTAACTGTAAATACTTGAAATCCTTATGTCTGAGACAACATGATGCTGTTTCCATTTGCACCTGTGATAATTATGCCTGACTTTGATATAGTAATTATTTTTTATGCTGCTGCTAAAACATTACATTTTACCATGCATATTTAAGCAAGAACATATTCACTTCTTTTCTTATGATTGACAAAACTACACTCTCCCAGGAAAAAAAAATAATTTCTTTCTCTTTCTCTCCTGCTCTGGTTCAACCAGGTTCCAAAACAGTCCTATGATTCCTTCCAATCTGCTGGAGTCAGATGCCAATAAGGAACAGAGGAAAGGATACAGCCCATAGTTTCTGTTTTATTCCAAGCTTCAAGACTGCCTTTTTCTTGATGTCCATAATTTGTTTTCATCTCTGCTATTGATATGTGGGTGTTTCTTTAACATCATTTCGTAGGTCATATTCTCATTACATTTAGAGATCTTCTCTAAAATGTACCGAATAAGAGCTTATTACCTTACAGTTGTTCAGATGTTTTGGGATCAATGTTGCATGACCCATGAACAGGCTGGTGGAGAAGACTGGCAACGTACTGTGAGAGGAAAATTGTCACTAGGTAGGACTAACTGCTCCTCTTCAACAGAGCTAAAAGCTAGACAAACATCTGGAGCAAACCCAAAGTATTTAGTATGCCCAAGGAACTCAGTTACCCAAAAGGGTTTTTTCTTCTGTTTTACAATGCATCATCTCATTTTACAACTTTACAGAATTCAGATAACAACGTGAAATTTCTATAGCTTCATGTTAGGAAAACAGTGTTAAAGACTATTAGAAAGAAAAATCAAGTCAAGAGAAAGCCCTGCTGCCAGCAGCGTAAGCCTGGATTCAGAGAGAAGTCGCTCCACTTGGAAAAGCCAGACACTGTTCCTGGAGCTTCTGGTTGACTCCTTAACAGGAATGCTTTGGACTCGGCCCTAGGCTTTCAGATAACAAGATAGCCCTTAAAAAGGAAGCAGTCAGTGCAACAATACTAATTATATCCTCTCTGTCCCCTCCCCTCAAACTAATATCTTTTAACGACATAAAGTTGAGGAGAGTAAGGACTGTAAGGTCTTAACTTCCCTCAATTGTGCAAAGTTTGGGGCAGCAGGCTTCTCTGAAGGAGACACAAAGGCAGCAGGCAGAACTATTCAAATATGAAAAGAAACTAGAAGAAAAACTGATTTATTTCCAACTTTGATATTCTTATGGAGACACACAAATAGATCTCAATTTTTATAGCCTTTAAGGGCAACACATCATGAAATTTAGTCTTTCAAACTGAATTTAAATGCATCCTTAAATTATAGGAAAAAAGGCTTTTGTTCCCATAAAATGGCAATCAAAAACAGATGCACTAAATAATGTGGCTGTTATGAGTCTAGGCAATTTTATTTCCAATACAAAAGAAGCCTTCTTATGCAAAAAACTTTGATTAATTATTTTGCATCAAGAAGAATGAATCTTTTTTTAATTGTAGCGAAAAAATTCATTATTGATTAAAATGTCATTTTAAGTAAGACATTATGGAACCAAAAGATCATTTCTGCTCTTTCCAAATTAAGCATACAAAACTAAAATTTAAACTGTAAGTAAAATGCCATATATTGCATCGGAATGAATTTCCAATAATAGTAACTACTTTATATTGGTACAAACAAACTTTGTCTTAATTAGATTGACCTTTAAAAAGCTTCTCAGGCATTTGAGAATTGTAAATACTTAAAGTATGATTCATTCACATTCCTGTTTTCTCAGACAACTCCGAAAGCTTTGAAATGCAGCGTTAGGGCCAATTCCATCCGTCCTGCAACTCCGCTGGGGTCAGTCCAGCCAGGCTTGGGATGAGTTTGGTCCCTTCTGACTGCACGGTGGCCTGGGGTAGTTTTGGACACATCCGCACGGCTGTAAAATACAGTAGGAGCTACAGCAAGTAGTTGTTTGTGAGGTGAGAAAATGGTGGATGGGGCTGAAGATGAAGTGGCACTGCTGTACCAGAAGAGATACCGTTCACGTTGTTTGCCACAGACCGTGAAATGAGGAAGAAATCTTAAATTAAATAGAAAGCTCAAGACGACGAGTATTTAGTGTGAGCATACAGACCATGGCACGTCTCTTCCCATGCAGACAGTCCATATATATTATTCCTCACAGTTTGTGTGTGTTGACTTGTGAAACATCCCATATGGAAAACTCGCACATCCACACAAGTAACTTGCAGATTCTGTCTCAGAGCAATTTTCTTTTGTTGACGCCGGGCTTATCCTTGCTAGAATGAGGAAGTGAATTTGATATAAGGGAATTTATTTCCCCAGTTTATGGTGCTGTTTCACAGTATGTGGGCCTCACACGGATAACAGAGCTCATGTTTCAATGCTAAGACTTGCCATCTCTCTCTCTCTCCCCGCCTCTTCTTCCACATGACCACTGCACGAACCTTGCGACCAGCATAATAAATAATAGATGATCTTACTCAGCAAGCGACTGTGTACGGAAGGGCCATAGAATTTGGAATAAACCCAACAAATACAGTAACAAAACCAGACGTTGCCCGAAATGGAGAACAACAACAGAGATGGATGTATATTCTACCATGGTCTGGGAAAACTAGAGTCAGATCCTTAGAAGTATTACTTGTATACACAACACCACCATTATAAACCCAACACAATCCCGCCCAGGCTGTTTACGACATGTAGGTATACGCAACCGTCCCTTCAAAGGTAATCCGCATCCTCGGGATTCAGCCGTGCCAGCAGAGCTCACCAGCAGCACGAGCATCACTGCTTCAGACTTGCTTTTACCTACATCCCCGGAAAACCTATTCCGCCTCATCACTGTGTGCGCTCCTGATTGTTCGTTTGAAACTGTCAATTTAAAACATTTCTCTTATGAACTTTAGCTCTAACTAGACTACAGAGACTGTGAGTGTTCCTGGCAATAAAGGAAGATTAAGGCTGGGAAGGACAAGCAAGTGTCGTAAAAATAACAGTGTATAATTGGGTAGCCTACCATAGCTGGTGAAGAGAAATGAGCAGGTCAAGCAATCGAGAACCAGGAGAAATGACCTTAAAGAGTTCTGTCTGGGGACAGACTGCTGATGGTCTCATCAGCATTCAGCTCCACCGCACAGTCTGGAGGAGGAAACATAATGCAGAAAATGGAAAGGAAGGAGATAGAAAAGCAGTGGGGAGAAAAACATCTTTCTTCATTCAGCCAGGGAGGGCATGGAAACCAGCCATCTGCAGCCTTTTTTTTATTTTTTATTTATTTATTTTATGAGTCCTCTGGTCTGTGACACACCCACTAATGTATGTTCAGTATCACATAAAATCTTTAAGAAGAAAGATTAGCGACTTACAAAGAAAGCAGCTGGTGGAAAGGTGCTGTCAAATCTTTTCCTGCACATTCCCATTGTTTCATGCAAACCAAGAGGGGCTTTGGGTGGGATTTTCAACAATGCTCAGTGATTTTCAGCAAGAACCAGACACCAATCTGCCTTTTACGTCTTTGAAAATCTCCTTTTACTTGTAAGCTTTTCAAGACAGATTGTGGTTTCCTAGGTGTTTATATAGCTCCTTCGGCATTTGGGTGTTACAGCAACATAAAGTGATATTGAGAATTGGTTATTTTCTGTCATCTAGCTTTTCCATCAGGTTTTTACAGCTTTATATAATGAAAAAAAGATTTTTTTTGGGGGGGGGGGGGGGGGGGGAATTTTTGTA
>VZTL01043857.1:0-15027 GCA_013400535.1 Scopus umbretta | reverse complement strand
AGGGACAATTTTGTAAATGCATACAAATACACAATTTTCATATGTGCTTACAGGTTATCAGTGAGAAACTGAAAACCTCCAGAATTTTTTGGTTATGTTTTCTTCAGGATTCAATTTTTCAACCATGATACTTTTGCCTGAATGTTTCTGACAAAAAGGCATCTCTCTAAATTTTAGTCCTAAGCTTTTCCAGCAGAAGAGAACACAAATTGTAGAGGTTTAACAAAACAAGAACACCAGTCCCTGCACACAGGGAGGGCAGATGCTCTGCATTCATGAACTACACAGGAGCAGCTTTTTGGCCATGAGCCGAAGTCCTTGCGATCCCCGTTCCAGCTCTCCCCAGAACCCCTGACGTAGGAGCATCCCAGCACGAGAGCCCAGGAAAGAGTCTGAGAAAGTTTCCTGCCAAAAATTCTGGGACGACTTCGCAAACTGAACGCACATCTACGAGACACGGCCGTAGGAAAAGGAGGGACTTACAGCGCGACCCTGATATTGCACATACACATACGTTACTCAGCAGAGACTCAGGTGTAATTACGCCTTCTAAGGTAGCACCTGCCCAGCAGCCACAGAGATTCTGTTCCTAGTTTCCATTACTTCATTGCAATGAGTTCATAACTTGACAACAACAATGACTAAAGCTACAAGATGAGAACTTCCTCATAACTTCAATCTCTTCTTGTACAAAGGGTGAATAG
Organism: Scopus umbretta; assembly: GCA_013400535.1. NCBI lineage: Eukaryota > Metazoa > Chordata > Aves > Pelecaniformes > Scopidae > Scopus > Scopus umbretta. Next base: position 14,323 of record VZTL01043857.1, on the reverse strand, counting down.
CAATGGAAACACTGGCCATGCTGCTTGCCTTCAAACCTATTCAACTTTTTCATGCTCTGGCGTGAGTTTTGATTCTAACCTTCACATAAGGAATGGTGCAGAACCCCTGCACACACGTAGAGTTATTCATACGTTAAGGTTTATTCCCCACAATGACATAAAAAAAGTATTAGTTTTCAGCAGGGATAAGCGCTCTGTTAAGAAAATGCCATCCCCAGATGAAATAAATATGCAAAAAGCCAGAATCAAATATTCTCACCAGGCAGGTTCCCTTCTACTCTGCTCAGGTCAAACATGAAGACAAGCTGTAGGAGGTAAACCCATATCTGCTTTGCCATATGTCACCCCATCATACTTATCCTCAGACCAGTTAGCTCTTTCAAATGTCATTAAAACTGACTATATTAAAGAAATACCTCAGGATCACAGCATCTGTGGTGCTCCTGACCCATGATATTTAGGTCTGTGAAAGATTTTCACCAGTATGCAGTAAAAAGAGCAGGCACACGCTCCATTCGTAGATACACAAGACTTGGTCCTGCGAGGTGATGACAGCCCTCAGCTCTCATCAGCCTTAAGGTGACGAAGATACTCAGCAACTCGTAAAATCTGCCTTGCACTAAATAAAGAGACTTACATCTTTAGCTCCAGATGCTGCACAAGTCTCTCCCACACAACTTACCTAACTTCTCACCGCAGCTAACAGAAATGCGAGACTTACGTTATTACCACTGTACTCTCTTCATATTAACCAACAACTCGCAGCACTCTTACCACGTTTATTTTTTCATAAGGCTTTTAAACAAGTCTATGGGCTGAAATCCGTGCGAAATCTAAAGAAAAACAGCTGGGCTCTTTCTCCTATGGAGAGTTACAGGAAATCTGTGCTGGACTCACTGTGTCCTAAAGCATCTGGAATTCAGCTGTCCCTACTCTGTGCCTGCCACGGTGGGCACTTCAGCTCACAGGTCCCGTACTTTCCAGGCCAGAAACCCAGCTTTTTCACTGCAAGCTCACCAAACCTCATTCTGACTTTTTTTTTTTTTTTTCCTTTCCACCCACAGCATGCCATTTTTCTGGAAATTTGGCTGAGATTTGAGAGGTATGAGGTCTCAGGGGCTTTAGAAAAATGCGAGGAAATCCATGTGAGCATTTTTATATCGATTCACTGGTGCTCATTTTCACATAGGGATTATTTCAGAGAGGACTAACAATCATATTAACAGATTAGCTCTGGCACTTCTAAAATATGCACTAGCACCTTGGGTTTTCAACAAGTCTTATTTTGCAAATGGGAACCCATAAATATCAAGAAATGTTGGTTTTAGTGAAAGAATTACTATCTATTATACACTTAATTCATTTTAGATACCATCAACTCCGATTAATATACATGATGCTGAAGGAGAGGCCACCAACTTGACTGCATGAGGCTGCCACGAATCACTCGTCCTACAACTTCATGGTGCTCTAACAGCAGAGTTTAGAATGGAAACCCACATTCAGCTCGGGCAGCTGAGGAAAACACTGAACACTGGCACAAAACCCACCAGCAACAGAGCAGCACATTTAAAAGCAGGGATGCTGGAAAGCTTACGGTTCATTTTTAAGCTCCACATTACCAACAACGCCTCTTGTGGAAGAAACACCATTCCGAGTGAGACACAGATGTTAAGTTTATGGCAGAGATTTGTTCTCAGGATTTCCAGGGATACCCACAGGCTCAGCCGGATGGCACAAGCTGGGGCCCATCTCCTTCACCTACCGCTCTCCGCCACTGCAACGCCATCCGTACGCAGCGATAGCTGCTGTCACAGTGATATACCAACAAATGTAGGAAGCGAGTGGCTAACAAAACAAGCAACGAGACGGAGAGTTAAATTCCCAGGGGCTTTGGTCATCTGCATCGGAATTTCGGTGAAATGAATCCGTTCAAAATCCAGCACAATGCTGAAAATAGCTACAAGACCATCCAGGGATTGTTTCCTGCAAACTATTAAAAGCATCGCAGCGCAGCTGCAGAATTTGGGTCTAGTTTCTTTAGTTTAGAGCAGCTATGGTTTCAGTTCACCTATTATCAAAATGAATTTAATACTTCTTTACAAAGCATTTGCACATGCCATCTCCAGCCAAGGACTGGCTTTTCATTATATTGTATACTGCTGGATATGCTCGCACCAAATTATATGAGACGTTTACCTCTGTTTAGTAACGTGCAAGAGGCCCACTGCTGACAGATCTCATTGGGCTAACATGGAATTGCTAACATGGCATTAAAAAAGATTGCTCCTATGCCCAAGTTCATACAGCTTAATTTAACATAGGTCTAGACATACTTCTGCAACAGACCTGTTAAAAAGCACAAAGTTTGTTAATCCTCAAGTACTAGGAAAAGAAAGGCAATCTTTGTGCAACTTGTTACACATTTCTCCTTGAATCCTTCTTTGACAACAACAAAGATCAATTTTGTAATGTTAGATTTAAGAGTTCCAAAAAAAATTACAGAGAAGGCGTGCCATACAGATGTCCTCAGTTCCCTAGCAGGCTTGGTTCTCATCTACTCCATTGAAATTTGGCTAGAGGAACTGTGATTTTCATCTGCTGGAAAACAGAGTTGCACTACAGTCTTTTTGCTTCTCTTGCAACTTACACAACACGATGCTGGGTATATCTGCTTTGTCCTATACATTAGAGATGTGTACATCTCAATTATTTGTTTGCTCAAGAGATTTTTCCAAATAGATAGTAAAGGCTGGCTGAACATTACCTCTCTAAGGGCCGTGTAACTCGTTCAAATAACACACGTGGGCTTTACAACATGAGATGAATCCACAAGCCATCAGCTACGCAAGAAGCAGAGAGCGATGTACTTCATTAACCACATATCCTGCTGGATTTTTACTGCTCCAATAAATAATAATTCCTGCACCTATTACTCACTTAAAATCCCAGATACAGAGAATTGTCTAAGGAGAAGAGTGACCTTTGTTCTCCTCTGCAGTGTGGCACCTCGCTGGCCCTGAGGACAGTCCAGTGATCGGCTTCTCGTACTCCAGTTCTTTAACTCTTTGCTCTTCCACCCTCCCGTTGTCAGGAATAATTACACTGCTCTTTTTCCTCAAATAGGCTCTCCCCAAGGCTTCTATCTGCACAACCACAGGGACCTGCTACTGAACGAATGCAGCTGGAAACAATCCAGCTACTTCATTCACATCATTCTCCTGGCCCCTTCATAGTCCCAGTCCAGCAAACACTTACACTTGTGATTTTCTTAAAGCACGTAGAGAGAGTACTCTTGAGTCACACGGGACTACGCAGATACTTAACTGTGTTTTACAGTAAGATGTAGAAGGGTAAAATTATTTTATTTTAAGTTATTCGCAACATGGCAGTTGCTTTTGGTTGAGGAACATGCCTACAATGCTATGGAATTGGAGCTGTTTCTTATTTTTCTATCCCATACCCTCTAGAATATTTTTACAAGCCATGAACATATGAAAAATACCTTGCTTCTAGTGTCCTGGGAAATGTTTTCATCCGTACAGGTGATGGTTAAGGAGGTATTTCTAATGCCTCTCCATTTGATCCTGAAGACCTCAAAATGCCCCATCACTTTTTAGAAGAGCCCTAAGCTCAAATGGTTAGGGAAGGAAAACGCTGTTTAAATAAAAAAAAAAGTCACATTGCCAAGTATGAAGAAAATCAATTGCTGAAGTTCAAATACAAAAATGTTATGGTCTGAAAGGAGGTTTTTGATTAAGTTTGGCTTCAGTTGTACCAAAATATTGATTCAGGCTGGATTTTCAGCCAGTGCAAACAAGTAGAGAGAGAGGAAAAAAACCTAAAAAAACCACCAAAACAAAACCCCCCAAAACCTCAGACCACAAACAAGGCAAGATTCAGTTCTTCATTGCCCTGAAGTGAAGTCCACAGCTAAGGTTCATACAAGCTAATTGCATGACAAGATTATTCAAAACGTTTCACATCTATGTAGTAGTTTTTGTCCATAAGCTTCCTCGAGAGCTTAACAAGCATCATACGAAATATAAAACCTGCATTAATTTTAGCTTCAGACTAGACTAATAAAAAGTCCATACTAAGTTTATTAACATCCTCTTATCCCCACCAACAATACAGAGTAGACATTTGACTCCACAGTAGAAACAGTAAAATTATCACCAGTGACCTTCCTGAATTCAGACAGAAGAGGCTAGATTTCATTAGTATTCCTATTAAGATAATAGAGCCTCACTGTAAATTACTGGGTATTACCAAATTAAATGGTACAGAACAGATTGCTGCTGTGTGCAGCAGACTCCACTCTGCCGCTCAGCCTCACTCTCCTGCTTGTCAGGACAGGCTGCAATGGATTGATCACGCAGTGCTGGAAATAATTAATATGTTGTGGTGTTACCGAGCTTGAAATCTCAAACACAGAACTAAGGGCAAGTACATTTGCTGCTTCCAGAAGGTGATGATCATCAGGATCTTCTCACCATCAGCTGTGCTACCTCATCTTGGCATGTTGAGCAAGCAGCACACAGCTGCTGTCATTATTGTTGCTAATCATTCTGGTCAACTTCCTATCAGAGGAGCTTGAACAGCTCTAGAAGAACAAAGCTACAAGGCCAGGGGCATTGCTGCTCACTGCTCAGGGTGCTGTAACTCATCTAGGACCAGGAGTCAAACAGCAGACCAGGAAGCCATGATAAGCCCTCGTCTCAAAGCCAAAAAAGAGTTAGAAGCAAGATAGGTTTTTTGGACCTAGAAAGGAAGGAAAAAGACCCCACCATGGATTGCAAAGGCAACTGGCAAACTGCCAAGGTGGCTTGGTGGAAGCTGAGAGCTACGAGAGCGCACCAGGCTAGGGGAGCAACACTGTTAGGTTCCTTACCTTACAAATACTTTATTTAGACTCTGGACCTTCCAGTTTCACTTGTGGAAATCACCCCAGAATACCTTCACTATTTAATACAAGTTGTCTATGTGATACTCCCAAACCACACTGCACGGCTTTTCAGGTTCGTTAACTCTCTACACATGGGTCATGGCCATGTACGAGGACAAAGGGGAAAACCATCTCATCTTGTTAAGGATTCCCTGGATTTCCCATTCACCAAGGAAAAAAAAACCAAACAATCCTGGTAAGTAAAACCTAACTTGCCACACAGCAAATTTCAGAAGGGACCGTAGATGTTCGAATATTTTTATATGATATCATTATTTCCCTGGTTGACTTTTCCCTTCAGATACTTCTTTTCTTTTATCTCATCTTTGTCCTTTATCCTACAATAAAGATTAATTTTGAATTTCTGCAGATTGTATGATCTTGGACTTCATGAACAAAAGCCTCTTTTATGGGAGACATTAATATTCACAGTGACAGCCCTGAACTTCCACTTTCAGAAAGGTTTAATAATTTTCTAAAACCTCTTGATTTTGTCACAATGAGTTGTATTCAGGCTAACTTTTCTACTTGTCTCGGGCTATGTCATTTACCTTGAGCCTTGTCTGGGTAATAAGCACTAGTCAAGTCCCTTATTCATTATGTCACTAATTGCAATTTCTTTTCCTATTATTTATAACAGATAACTTCTATGCAGAGCAGAAACTTGGGAGAGAAGTGGTATGAAAAGTACCTTTCCTCTTCTCTTCAGGCACTGCCCATGCAATCCCATGCCTTTCATCCAAAAAATGAACTTTAAAAGTAGAAAAGGTGAATTAGGACCCCATCATTCCAGGCTTTTCGCAGTTTGGGATTACACCCGCTCCAGAGATGGCCAGGTACTTATTCCTCTGGGGCATCAGCAAGGGGGAAGAAAACTCATCTCTGAACATAAACCCAGTACTTGCCTTTGAAGTATGGTTCCTTTTGCCAGACCAGACAGTGCTTCAAATGCAAGCTTCTTTCCTGAGAAACCTGGGGGCAGATAACCCCACTTCCAGAGAAACCTCCTCACAGCAGGAACCCAAGGTTAAAAAAAAAAAATCAGTAAAGAGTTTCTTAGATTAAAATGTCCCATTTAAGCAGGTCATAAGCTTTTGAAGGGAGATAAAAAGCAGATGGGAATACATATCATTGAGATGCCTCCTCCAATGAAGTCAGAAAAGATTTTTTTTCTTGAGCTGAAATACTTTGTTAGTAACGATTATAAAAAAAATAATTTGGACTTGGAGGAAAGAAACCGGGACATACCAGTAATGTCCTATATTTAGTAAAAAGTTAGCTTAAAAATATGTATTTACTTGGCTGGCCCGAACCTGCAGTGCATGTTACAGAATTTGGATTAGGATTTCCTGCCTTCAGAGAGAACCAGTGGTGCATCCAGGCAGGACAAACAGCGTGAGCCGCAGCAGGATGAGAGCACAGATCACCGGGATGCTGTGCCTCATCCAGCTGCTCTTCCCCAACTGTCCCAAAGGGTCATTCTGATGATGATATAATGCTTCACAAGAGACTAAATCCAGTTTCTTTCCAAGCCATTTTTTTTTTCCTGAGTGCCTATCACATTGAGTAGCAACAGAATTAAGCTCAGCTGCTCTCTAGATGACACACCACACTGAACATCAAGTCTCTGATGATTTCATACCAATAAAAATGCTTTGAACCACAGTCTAAATATTTTGTTCCTTAAAATATTTAATAGTCCACTCATTTATTATTCTGTACTGATCAAGAGATTTCAGAGAATCACACAGTAAATTTCTGTAACAAAGTTGTTAGCGTTGGGCAGAGCTAACTTTCCACGGCACTGCTCTGGTGGCTTTGATCTCCTTTTTGTTCCATTGCCATTAGCAATAGAGGCTTTTCTCCGCCACCCTCATTTTTGCCCTGGTTGAGTATTGATGAGGTTAAGAGGATTATTCACTAGCTGCATCCTACCACCTGCTCTTCTGATCCCTGGCTATCAGGGCTTTGAATACATTATACACATAACTTGGGCTCAGTTATTACAAATGCTGATAATCTTCTACTTCCTCAAGGCTTGTTTCCATCTTATTTGAAGATAGCTGTAATTATTAATCTCCTTTTAAGGTCTAATTTCTTTTTAGTTAAAATCAACTTTCATCTCATTACTAATCTTCCTTTTATTTCAAAGGAGATTCTAAAGTTAGTGAGTGAGCAATGACATCTGTAGAAAATAGTGACATCTATGAAAAATATTTAATTGCATTTTTGAATACAAAGTTTCAGTTTGACTTCCAAAAAACTATAGATCTATTCTGATATCAGTGTTCAGCGGACCCTTCATTCCTCCCCCAGCATTTCTCTGCGCATGCCGACAAAACAGCCTCTATGTCCTAGTTTGAAAAATTTTCGTATTTTCACCATTTTATGTCACTTAGATTTTTTTTTTTTCTACCACTTTCCCCTATAGCATTCCAGATCAATGACAACTGTTTCTTTTGGTCTGCAATATTTGTGGTATTGGAACAGGAACTTTTTGGTTCTGGCTTTGGTTTGATCTACATATGGAAGATGGCATCAGGTAACAATCCTCTAGATTTGCAATAAACACCCCAATAAAATAGCATTCCTCAGGTCCACGTCTAAATGAGACGTATGAAAATGTATTTTAGTACATTTGATTGCATACTTTTTAAACAAAGTTCTACTTTCACAAGGTAAATTGTCAACTCAATTTATGGCCAACGGGCATCCCCTCTGACAATGGAAAAGCTTTTCTTTTCCTACTTTTCCATTTACTTAAATTCTCTAGAGGTGGAGTCGACATTTGCTAGCTGCTTTTTGTCCTTGCGGTCTCTTTGATACCTCAAGATTATCTAGATCCACCTTGGTAGAACAGGGAAATACTGCGTTTGCTCTCTTTCATATACAAGAAATCACAATCTGTAGACTAAGTGCATATTAACTACATGATATAAATCATGTATTTGTAGGTCATCTAGATAATTTAATACTTTTATCTGAAGGAATGGCCTGACTTCAAGAAAGAGGCTTACCATCACAATGCATGGCAGACACTCAGTGTGTACACTGCCTAAAGACCATTTCCCATCCCAAAAATTAATCTTTAGAAGCAAAGGTATGAAATAATAGGTTGTTAAAAGCAGTAAGAAAACCATCTGATCCATATACAGAGCGAGACAATTTGATGAACTAAAATACAATCATCTATATATCTATTTAATATTAAGTCCTGGACAGAAATTCAAATCCCCCTTTCCCCTGTGCTACCATCCTAGTGAAGTTGTACGGTATTTCACCATGAAAAGACTCAGCAACCCTCCCCCCAAAAATTAGGCATGTAATTTCTTACATTTCAATCTTCTGTAAGATTAAATGTGTCACATCAAAAATTGTCATTGACCTGAAGCTGACTGGTTATCTGCTACGAAGGTGGTATTTTAATTACCAAAGTTAATTACCATCTCCATGGAATGCAATTTCCTAACTTCATGCCATTGTAAAATAGGAAATGGAAAGTACAAGCAGTGCAGAATCCACAGAAGGTCTACACAAAGGCTTCTGTATGACTAATTGGTCTGAAATTTAATCAGTTAAATTTCTGTTTCATGTTCCTTTGATAAGATTATCTTAATTACTTTTTACAGTATCTAAGTAGGAGAAATAAAGAAAAAAACAATCTGCTGAAGGGGAAAATTAATTCATAAGTCTAAAGGGAGAAAGGAAAATAAGGGGAGGGGGAATACACATCTGCTGATTAGCCTACATAAAAGCTCAAATCTTATCCTTCCAACACTTCATGTTTCCAAATAGTCATGAATATACTGAACTGTTCGGAAATTTGAACTTCTACTCGATCAAATGGCACAATTTTTTTAGTCCTCATCTTTAAAAGGCTTCATATGTGAACTGGTTATATGCAAATAAGCCAAAATAAGGGCAAGGATCATATGTCCCATCAGCTCCAACGCTGCCCTTGTGATGTACTAATAGCATTCTGACATTTTGTGTTTTATGTGGTGGCTGTACAGTCTCTACCATCAAGAGAAAAAAAGATATGAGATCTGAGACACAGAGCTTTCAGACAAAAGAGAGATTTCATCTGCAATATTAAGTCCCTGTGGGACCTTTGATAATCTCACCAGTGGAGAACCCAGGGGCACTTTCATTTTTACCTCATCTTGGACTAAAACACGAGTCATGCTAAGGATGCCTTTGCTGCCAAAAGCCAAAGTCAAACCCAGAGCAGCCTCTGGAAACTTATCTTTGGATTTGTCTCAAGAATTGTCTACATTTTCAAAACGCCACATCAATTCGCACGCTCTCATAACATCTAGCAAACAAGCAGCAGGGAGAAGGCAGCACTACAAACCAGGAATGCCGAAAGCCGCCGTGGAGGCCACAGCCAGGGCGTTCGGAGGCTGCATGCAAGGCGAGAGCAAGATCATCCCTCCGAAGTGCTGCGCCAGGAATAACTCAATCGCACTGCCCCACAGGGAACAGCCAGGATGCAGATTTATTTTCACCTATCACTGCTAATCTCTCTTCTCTCCGTCATCTCCCTGCTGGATACTAAGATGACAGCTATGGGCTCCTCCGTCTTCATAACGCCCCTCAAAGAGAAGGCAAATTCTCCGAGCACTCCTTACTCAATTCTCACAACATTCAGCCCAAAAGCAAGCTGGCATGGCGCAGCAAAGAGAGCTTTCATCAATCCTGGCCCTGGAAAGTCTCCGAGCAGGGAAATGCTCAGAGAAGTCCAGGAAAAAACAGCTATTTATGTGAGCTCAAAGAAAAATTCCGACCCCCCGTGAGAGCAGTTTCGAGCTCTCACTTGCAGGCTGTACTGTAAGCGTGTGCGTATTGACCCCACTGGACCAGGACTAGAGTGTTCCCCTGGCAGACCATCACTGTCCTCCTGCAGTACCGGCGCTTGGACGATACTCTGGGGGGGGACCGACATGCATGATCCCATGCACCGTTTTGGTATTATTTTAGAAGAGATTTGGAATAGTTTCTTCAAACACAGCTCAAACTGCAGATTTGATATTCAGACATGGACTAAGCCGCCAGGCACCAGTTCACCCGTGCTTGTAGGGTGCTTTGGAAGACCTCTGCAGATTCATTCCCCTCTCCTTAAAAACCCAACTGTGCTGCACAAACTCCCGATTTTAAAAATGTGTTTTCTTCTCTATTCAGATATAAACTCTTATGTGGGAGCCAAAGCAAGTTACTTAATGGTATGTAAAAGCTGTTAATTTTTAATTTGAGAGAAGATGTTTCCAGTGTTTCCAAATGTAAGTTTTTGATAAATGTGATTTCCATGAAATTAAAACAGAGTAAAATTAATGTCTGTACTTATTTTGTTTCAATTATGTCAACATTTCATTTGCATAAAATATTGTTTTCATTCCTTTTTAGCACAACACATAATAAAGCTTTGTATTTTTAATTTATCTAGATGAAAAAATATGAAGGTTCTGCAGCAGTGTGGAGAATCTTGTTTAAGAGTAATTTCAGATTTGGTTTCATTTAGCTGGAAGACAAGATTTTGGACTGCCAGAACTTCTCTTGCAACAGAAGTCTGATTTTTTTTTTTTTTTTTTCCCTCCCAGATAACTCTTAATTTATGTTATTTTAAGTCTGTACCTTTTTAAGCAAATACTCACTTGAAGTCTCTCTGTTCAGTATTACTGCAGGTCTCATCCTCTTATTGTTTGTCTTCCACAGTAAGAGTTACTTACTCTATTGCTACATCATTAGCAGTAGAGATATGTTTCTATTAAAAAAAGATTAGACAAAAATAAAAACCAAAAGATGCCTTATCCAAAACCTCTGAACTCAAAAGGCTGTTTTCACCCATACTCATGGATACTGAGCAAGGTCCCTCTCTCCGAAATTAAATGAAGACTCTGAACCAACTGAAGTTTAATTACACTGCAGATGTCTCCACAAGCAGAAACTGGAAATGGCAAGACATGCATTGCAATCCCAAACTTTTACTTCTTCAGTCCTAGAAATAAAGTAACAATTCAAAGGCCTGCTGTCTCCTTGTAATATTTATTCTAGAAAATAAATAGAATCTTGGAGGCATTTGAGCCTCATCCTCCTCATGGGATTTCTGGTCCCTGGGATAATTAACAGAACGATGGACTTAAATGGAAAACACCTTTCTTGTTGTTGTCCACAGTCAATTTATGAATTGAGTAAAATTGTTATAGCTAAATGCTTCAAATAAGCTGGCAATCCCACTGTTTTCTAGCACTGCTTTCAGCTATTTTGATTCTCCAGACACGTAAAAGACAGGAGTTATGCATTAATTATCATTCAATATTCTTAATCAACATCAACTATAAAATTCTTAGTCAAGCTCTTGATCACAAACTTAATCATGCCTAGCCCAAACTGATTCACCCTGTTAAGTGGGATTCATTAAAAAGGCTCTGCTATCACATCATCAGACACTTTCCAAATATGATACTTTTTTAGTGGCAAACAACATCCAGTTGAAGCAATCACTACAGGGGCAAAGACAGCATTTAATTAAATAGGATAGACATTTGGCTTCGCATGAGATAAACAGCTGTACAAGAAAGAGGAATCTAATGCTCCAGCTCCATCTTTTATGTATTATGAGCTATTTCTGAAGACCCTCATAATACCTGCTGGTCGAGCAAAGAGAGTTGAAACCTGATGAAGAAAAGCAGTAATGAAAAATTAAAATATATTTTTGCAGTTGTAAAAGGTAACAAGCCGTTCTCAGGTGACCAATAATTGGAAGACCAATTATAGCTCCCTTGGGGTGTTTATGCTCATCACACTCCTGCTAGTTTAAATACTGAACTTGGTTTGGAACACGCTCTCTTCTCATTTAACCACAGAACATCTCTCAGCAACAGCAAGGGTGGCTGGGAGCTCCCAGGGCAGCCCCTCACAACATATGCAACTCTAATCACGTTTTCCACTACTGGAATAGTCGCTGGTCCCTCTGTACATGGCAGCTGAACACCCGGGATCAAAATACCAAGCTCCCCATCAGACGGGATCAGTGGGATGTGGGTATTCTGGAGGAATTTACTATGCAGTAAGTTTTTGTTTCCCCCTCTCCCAAGTTTATGTAGCCACAGGGAAAAGGACGGGGAGGGGGGGGAAGCATTAGTTTTTGGTCACTTGGTATCTGAAAGAATGAATTCAGTGTTACTAATATAAGGTCAATCAAAACGCACAGCCAGATAGTCAAAGTACACATTAGAGTAGGAAGAAAAAGCAGGCTTTTTTTCTTCTATCAAATACAAGTAGATAACTCTTCTTGATGGACAGTTTGGAAATCCAGACTGACTGTTCCGTAAATCACTACTGTCTATAAAACAACACTAGGATAAGGTACCCATTATGACAAATAAGTACTTAATAAGACTTTGAAAATTTTTTTTCTACATCTCAGGAAAAGACAAAGAGGAATAATAAAAAAAATCACAATATGTTGACAACTGACAAACAGCATTCATCCAACACACGATATGTTCTAAATACAAGTGAATTCCTTGGACAATTATGTATGACTGGTTACTATCTGAGAAACAATCTTTTTAACATTCATTAAAAGATTTATGTCACTCAGAAGTTGTAGAACAAACAGAATTTGCAGTCTTTGAAAGTTAAATGCAAGCTTGTACCCGATTTATTACAGAGATGTCATAATCAATAATAGAATTGAAACTTAAAAGCACAAGGTCTCGTCTGACAGTATAGCATCTTCTTCATCTGCCCTTCCTGCAGCAGCTAACTTCTGATCCATGGCATCGTCAGTAATAAGAACCACTTTCTGCCTAAGAAGAGACATCTCTTCAAATCAATTTTTTTTTTTCTTTTGTTACACACCAAGTACCTAGGTAGATTTAATGGTGCTCTTTCACCCTGTTTTGTATGTGTGTTGAATCTATTCTCACTTTCTAAGTTGTATCTTTTATCAAAAGAAAAATGATTTTGAACTGGCACTCAGGAAGCAGGAGCCGAAACATTATCTCCAAAGATCATCCATCGGTTACTCTGGTTAATTAACTAATGCATGATCTTTCTTTATCGCTAACAAAGCCCGGTGGACTTTGATCTTTCAGGTCCAAATCAGATGGATAGTCAATGTTTTTGCCATTAAGGCTTCCGACTTGGTAGAGTCTCAAGCTAAAGTTCGCTTTTCTTTGCACTGGGCCATTTGATTTGCCCAGTTGTGCTTTACTTCCACACTAGCACAGGAGTCTCCTGTCAAACGCCACACGGATACGTTTGCCGGCTACGTCCTGTAAGCCTGTTTTCCACTTCATGCTCTCCACCATAGCTCCGCGAAGTACAATAAACTTACCTGGGACGCAGGGTCTCCCAAGCAGCAAGTCTCCGTCCCTGCGGGAAGGTCCCCAAAGGAAGCGGATGACATTTTCCTATCCAATAACTAGGCAGGTGATATGTACAACATTTCCCACTTGTGGGCTGACCTTCAACAAAGACTCGAGGGCCAGTTGCGTATCAGAGATCTACAACTCGGCAGGTAATATGCTGCATTAACAAAAAGGTCCGATTAACCAAAAAATACTGTGTAGAAGAGTTAATCTGTTTCCCAGATAACGCGACAAAAGCTGTGGCTACCTTTATGTCTGGAGATCTGGGCATCAAGCCTCAAGTTAAGAGAGGAAAAAAGATGACGTTTAAAGATGATCCTTGGGGGGAAATTTTGAAATCGTGCACAGAATGCTTCTTATGGAATGAATAAGAAAATTATTTTTAGAGTAATGAGTAAAATGAAATTACTGCTGCACTTTTCTCCTTCAAAGGGAGTTCTCTAACTGATAAGTACTGTGATTGAAATTTCATCATTTCAGAAGTTTGTATTGTTCAAATACGTCTCATACATGCTGTAGGTTAAACTTTGCGTTGCCTCTAGGTGCTATATATAGATACACAGTGCACAGAACAGATATATATGGGAATGTCACATATCTAAACTTCCTGCTCTGCCTGTACGCTCATCCTGGGGGTGCAGGTTTACATTCTAACACAATACAGTGCTCACCTCCCTTACAAAACTCTACTAGTACCTTATATGTTGAACATTATTTTTTTCCCTCTATGGAGAAGACTCACTAACAGCCAACCCCCTCTAAAATGAACATGTATATTAGCATGCCATGCGTTAGTCTGCAGCACTAGCATATTTATTTTTATTGAAAAGTATTCATCATTTAGTGTATCAACACACCAGTGCTACTTTCTATGTATACACGCTTGTATATACACTGCATCTTATTCCTAAGCAGGAAGCTTACTTCTACTAATTATTGTAGAAAATTCAGGACTTTTTTTTTGAGAAAAAGATATGAAAAAACAAAAAACCACACACCC
>VZTL01043855.1:7293-22681 GCA_013400535.1 Scopus umbretta | reverse complement strand
TCAGCTTATTTGCTTTTGGGGTGGAAGTAAGGAGGGGGAATAACATCAATTATAGCACCAAATTTTCCTTAAAAGCCAGATGACTATTTTTTATTGTGTTCCAATGGTCTAGCCAATACTGGTAGGTGCTAGCAAATTAACATAAAAGCTAATGGTTTTGCAAAGTGAACAGTAATTTTTACCAGAAAGAAAAGTCAACTTTTCACTTGGAGAAAGTGGCATGAATTCATGTGCAGGATAAAAGATTGTCCTTGGGTAAATTTAGTAAATGAATATTTTAATGATTTTGCTTGCTCTGCAAAATTTATCATGACTGTATTCAAACTCAGCAGCTAAACCTTTTGGAAAATAGCCATACAAAAACTGTTTAGGAATACTCTGACTGACAGGAATGCCTTGTTTTGAAAAAATTACCTATGTGAAAGAGACTCAGCACTTTTTACTTTGTTTTATGATTTCTGTTCATTTGCTTCAAGTAATATTTAGGGACAGATAACAGAAGATGTGTAATGAGAAATATATACACTCCAAAAGAATTTCACCTTTTGCTGTTGGATGAGGCTATATCATAGTGGTATTTATAATGGCTGGTAAAATACAGGGAATTAGGACAAAATGGAAAAATAACACATAGAATTAAATTTGTTTAACCTTATAAGTTTAGGGAGTAAAAAATTAAATGTATCAGTACAAGATGGTTTTTGAATATATCAGACTTATTTTTGATAAATGATTGGGATTTATTCATGCTTTATAGTGTTAATATCCCTGTCTTACTCTGAAGAAATATATTTGATCTTTGCTATAACTATATTGTTGCTGTTCAAGTGGTGTGAATCTCTCCTCTCTACAAGCCTTAAGAAACAAATAACAGTTCATGAGCATTAACATTTTCGTGTAACAGACAACAGCTTAATGTATTTTTATATTTTATATAAATACACACACATATATATCTCTATAAAACCATCAAGGGAATTTACACATCAGAAGTATAGCTGTCTATAGCTGTTACAGATCTCTCCAGTCATCTTAAATATTTTTTTTTTTCTCAAGTTTATCACATTTCCAGAGTTTTGAGATTTATTTTCTTCCAAATGAATACAGCTGTTATGTGGATTCAGAGATTAAAACCTGGCCCTTGATATTGGGACAAAAGCCTAAAAATTAGGATCAGGTGCTTAAACCAAGATAAGTAATTGGATCAAGTAAATGATGTGATGCTACATCCTACTGCTAAGCTGAACAAACTTTTAAACTAGAAGTTTGTTCTTTCTCCCAAGCCACCTCTTATTTCAGGAACAATCAAAAAGAACTTCCACACTCTTTCTTATGAATTCCTCCTCAAAATTTGTCTTTGATGTGGTGTCTTCAGAAGTTTTACAGCCCTTCAGATTGATGTGCTGTGACTTCTATCACAGGTAAGGTACAATTTCATCTTTTTTTTTTCCTAGGCATACCGTAAAATATATTGGTTTATGATTAGACTTTATGCTTCTTGTGGCAAAAATTATTTTTCTTTTGTGCTTGTATAGTATCCATACAGTAAAGCTCCTAATAATAATCTGTAGCTCAAGAGAAATACAAATAGGCAGAACTAATATTGTATGATGGATTTATTTTCTTATTCTTACATTTCTTAGAGAACTTTATATATCTGTAGCTGATATGAATTGTTTCTACAGACAGCCCATTTTATTAAGTCCCCATAGTTTATTACTAGTTTTTGCTGCTTTGCTTTAATTAATTATTCTTTTAAACTTTCATTATATGTATTATGTATTGAAACTAAGAATCTCAGGAAGGCAAATTATTCAAATATATGCATTTTTTTGCTGCTATATATAAAACTGTACTATTTCCCTTATATACATATTTCCCTGCTTATACATTATTTCAAGATTACAATTGAAGTTTATAGATCAATTATTACAAAATAACTCTCTTGAACAAGAAGAGAAGAAAGGTTATTTCATCACGTTTCACCTTTCGTGCTTTGGTAGTAACAAGTAATATATTTACCTGTTGCATGCTCCACATTTGTTAATAAGCAACACAGTGTATGAATTTACATATATTTTTAATGATCAAACCTCTGTTACTGAACACAAAAATTTTCTTAAAATTTCTCATTTTATCTTTTTAAGAATTTTTAAAAAATTATTCACTCCATCACCACTGATATCCTGTTGTTTGACATTATGTTCAGAGTATTTAAGTCTCTATTTAGTTACCTTATATTTAGTGAAAGCAGTTTGCTACTTCTTCCAATGCTTTTGTTAAACTTCCTCATATGCTGCTGTATGTATATATTTGAGCATCTTTTCTTAGTTTTTGTATCCCCACAGAAACTGCTGTTACTGCTTCTCAGTACTTTGGGCTATAATTATTGGGGGTTTTTGCATGCATTACAAGGCTCTAGATGAGCAGTTGCTGAAGAGGAATATGACAAATGCAGCTATCAAACTCTAAAAATTACTAAAACACCATATGCAGTGTGTTATAAGCATTGCAAGACATGTCATGGCTGTGCTTCCCTGTTCTCCCTTGCCCCAATCAGTTCAAACAGTATCAGCCTATGCAAGGTCAGTACCCGGTTATGCTTGCACTAGCAGAATGATCAGAAGTGTGCTTTTGAAGCCAACCTACTGATTATCCTCATTGACTGTGCTTTAGTTAGCCCTACAAAGTGATCACAGAACCCAGAAACAGGATTCTTTTTAGATTAAACTGAATTCAAAGGTGTGTTTCTCTTCAAGGAATTCAGAGTAACCTCCATTAAAAACAGATAGTCTGCATATCAGGTCCTGAAAAATAATGTTTTGATCTCCTCACGTTATGCTGTATTTCTTGGTAATGTTGATGTAGATGAACAGAGTAATATATAGGTCTTTTCTCTTTCATAAATATGTATGAATAAAATATAGTCGATGGAAATAACACTTAACAGCTGTATTCCTCAGGTATGATCTAAATGAGCAAATAAAACAGACACAGGGCAAAATCTTCAAATTTTCATACTCATGCTTAATAATTAAATACAGTTGTCATTTAATGTCATTATGTTTATATTAAGAGTAAGGAATATGTTATGCTTAGAGAAATATGATGTGGGTCGTCATAAACAGCAAAAGTTGTATAGACTGATAACACATACAGAATGAGGATAATTCATTTAAAAAACAAACTTAAAACTCTCTGACACTAACAGTCATATTCTGCTATGGCAGTATCTCTTGAACACACATATCTGTCTATTCAATCTAATGTCTTAATACTTTATTACCTACATTTTTAAAGCAGGTCAATGAAAGATGCCCATAAGAACTTCAGGTACCCAAGATTTGAAATTTTTGATACAGTATGTTTGAATTACTTTTTGCTTCCGTACCTGGGCACAGGTTTGTGGTGTCATTCTTCAGGCATCCAAGTGCTNGCCTGCCAGGTTAAACCACAATGCTTACTTGTACTCTTTGAAATAAATGTTTCCTAGCAGAGAATTTCAACCCTTTGTGTTTCCTTATGTCTAAATTTGGAAGTGATGCTACCTTATCAGAAGTGAGATATTTATAAAAGTAATTTCCTTATAGTAAATATTTGGCCAAGGCTTTTTACACAGATTACTAAAAATGCATTATTTCAGCATATTCTATATGAAACAACACTGAATTCCATCCTGAATATATTATGTGGTACTCAGAGCACTTTCATTTTATAACAACATCATGCCAGTCTCTTGTGTTAGTGGGTGAAGATTTTTAAGATATGGTATGACTCTCTTAAAAACTATTTTTTTTGCAAGCAGTTTCTCTGAAATGCAACTATAAACCTTTTTGACTTTCTATTAAATAGGAACTTCATGGTATAAAACAGTAAAACATATGCCTTTTGCTAAAATTGGTATAGCTATGATTTACATTTTTACTTCTACCAGTAGTTTAATTCTGTAAGTTTATCAACTTCATGTTTGATATCATAAATCGATCCCAAAGTTATTTCATTTACTATACACAGGGAAATAGAGGATTTTAGCCTCACTTTTTTTTCTCCCAATACTGGTGTAAGCTTGATGGTTTCCTCCTTCTTTACAACCCATCAGATTAATGGCTAAGATGGAACCTTGTGCAGGATACTGTGAACACATCTCTCCACCTGGAGTCATATGTACTTATTTATTACAATTGCATAATGAGGGCTACAATTGCATAATAATCAGTTTGTTGACTGATGTGCCTTTCAAACAGTAGAACTAGATTTGCCCATAATTATAGTTTAATAAAATGTCCTTTGTTATTGCTATGGAATTAGAAAGAAAACATGCGCAATTTCATTTGGAAAATGAGAGCTGCATCATGGCTGTGTTATATGACAAAGTTACTGGTAAAATCTATTACAAGTGTTCATAAAAGCAACAAGAAACACCCTTGCTAGAGTTGTTTCCTTGGCTGGTAACTGCTTCTCTGCGGCAATTACTGCCTCAGGGAATGTATATAGCAGTTGTATTCATTGATTAAAAAGATACAAAAGACAAATCTTACTGGTTGAAATACAAATCAGGTCTTTCAAATCTATCAAAGACACATAATATGATAAAGTTTCTTCAGGGCACATATTTCATATACTTCCAAACTGTTCACAAATCTAATAAAGTGATCCTCCTTAATTTTTTTAAGGACTACAATAATTCTTTTCAGACTGTGTTCAAAACTGTAGAATGATCTTCATATGTATATTTAATGAAGAAATATGATCCTTTTTAGAACAAAGCAGATAATTCATTCCTTTTTATGAATAAGGGCAATTATAGTTAATTCCACTTCCTCTTTCTGCTCTCTGTATCCTTCTCACAGTATATGAAACTGGAATGCCTCATTATAAATGGCTAATGGATAAAAGCTTATGTGCTTGAAAAGTCTTAAAAATGAGCAAGGCTGTATCCATCTAAACTTAGTGTTGTTTCTAATTCAGAGGCTGGAATTGCAACTTCACTGCACATATATTTCCTATTAGTTGTGAACACATGCAATTTTGGAGGTTTTTTATTTGTTTAAAGTCTTGCACCAAAGATTTATTGTGTTCTTACAGGCAGATTTTTTTGCAATTATTTATAATTTGCAAAGTCTTGTATTTCTCAAGACAGTTTTAAAATTATGGATAACTTTATGCAAATGCTGACTTTAAATTTTGGGGATTCCTTTGTAGATTCCAAAACTCCTCATCATCATTTTGAACTGACAGTAAAATCACAGCCTGAGATTTGTTTCTACGTTACTGGTTTCATACATGTTTTTAACTTTGTGAATTAAATTTTTTTGTACAATTATTGATTATTTTTTTTTTAAATGTAATGCTTCTGCCATACTTGTGCAATAGTTGCAACACTATTGAAGTATCTGATGTTATTAGAGCATGGTCTCTGTCTTGAAGAGTTTGAGATATGGTTGCTTCTGAACAAGCTAATCTTTTAAAATAATTATGTTAAAGTTCCTGAACTATGGGGGTATGAAAGTCACAGCCTTTCACATTTTAAAAATATTATTTGTTTCTTGGTTTTGTTAACCTTTTTACTATTTTTTCCCTTTATTTACCATAATGCTCCTGTTCTGTTATGCTGTTCAGAATATAGATGTATGTAACATAACTCAGTAATAAAACTCCTATTGATAGGCTATAGGCTGCTGAAAGAGTCTTACAAGCCTGTGATGTAACATTATGAAATAATGGTTTGTGGAGATCAAGTTACAAGGTAGGAGAGTGATGTGTCTCAACATATATACGTCTTATATTATGATGATTCTTTTTATGTAGAGTACCACAAATATTTTTCTATAAAATTGGAGCATAGTGCTCTATTAGTTAAATCTGAGGTGTGACTTAACACTACAATGTCAATGTTGGCTTAGAAAAAATTATTTGTTAAAAAAGTGTAAACTTTATAAATAATGGTTGATATACTGCAAGCCCATACAAGGAAGCCTCCAAAAACAAGCAAACAAAAATATTGGAGAAGGCAACTATTTGAAAAGCCTAAAGTATATTAAGTTTGAAGAATACCCTAAGGATTTAGTACTTTTGGTCAATGCATATCATATTCTTCATTACTGAAATACTGATTCTGATAACAATTTTCTTCAGTGTGTTATGTATAATTTTAATATTTTTGTAAGCCAAAAGACTAAAAATCAATGTAGGTTACATTTAGATGACTTGTTTAACTCATTATTCTGTCATATGGTGATAGAAAGTAATGAAGATCCACTTGGTACTTATAATCCTTTCTATATTAATAAAGTAATATTATATTTACTTTCTGCTGCCAGTGATTTAAATAGACTAAGATAATTTCTGGCAATGTATAGAATGTGAGTGCAAGTCCAGAACTTTATTCAAAAAGCAACCCTTTAATAAGCATCCCTGCTTTATACAGCTTCCTTGAAATTTTGCTGTTTGCTGTTCTTCAGATAGTTCCCTTCCCTGTACCATAGTACAAATTTTAATAGAAGTTATATACATTTGGAATCATTAACAATCTGAAGATTAATTCCAAAATGCTCTTTAGGAAATGTATACTAGAAACAGTTATAAGTTAAGCCTTAATGATAGAAGAGGAAAGTGATTATCCAGAAAAACATGGAAACCAAGCAGAAGCGAATAATTGCATGAAAAGAGAAATGCTAGTTAGGAAATACTTAGTTGAAATAGTGAACAAAATGCAGGCAACAGAGGAACTTGTGATTAATTGAGGAAAGAAAAGATGATAAGGAATTTAAACTTGCTAATAATTAAGCTCCCAAGGATACTTAATGATTTTCAGCAGCTGTTCACATAGTGTGCTCTTTACTGTATTGTTACCTGTTCACGCAAGAGATGGACTCTTGTTTTACACATACATGCTCTTGCATTTGGTGCCCTAGGGGAGAGAGAGAGAGACTGAACCCAGCAGAAAAATCCCTCTGTAAATGCATATTCTAGTGATCCATTCGTAATAAACCGCAATAATTTTAACCAAACGAATCAATGTCTGAATTATTTTTTTGTTCGTCGTGACATATCTCATGGAGACGCCACAGGGTATTCTGTTGTCTGAATATAGGCCAAGGTTCAAAGCTAGGTTTTGTGTTGCCAGTGTCCATTAAGGATTCGGTTCATTAAAGAACTAAAGATACTTCAATATAATTATTAACAAGGGTTTCAACCATAGGCAATATATTTTCTGATTTTATAGCAGTCTACAAAAGCACAATATAAATATCTTATAATAGTTTACATGTATACAATTAACAGTGACATTTTTTCACCAGACTTCCTAGTTCACTGAGTTTTATTTTATATTTTCTGTTCAGACCTAAAAGTTCTATTTTACAAAGAAGTGTCTTAGCTTTCCAGATAGTGTGCCAATTTGTGTAAGTGTATTTGTAAATTTTTGACTGTGTTGTTTCCAAACCTTTGAGTTAAAATGTCAATACAAGATGCCCCCACCCTTTTAAGATATAAGTAACAAAGACACTTGGTTTCACTAGTCATTCTACATCTTTAATTTCTAAACAATATTCATAATAATTCATATTTCAGGAAAAAACTTGTTGATTTACTGTTATGTCTTTCCTTTTTCTACTTTTCTCTTATGACCACCATCAAATTCATCCTACTTTTTGGTCACAGATGTTGCATCATTTTTAACAGCAGCTTGTGAACCCTGTCCAACTTCTCATGCAAGAATTTCTAACGCACTCAGCATTGCCTTAGATCTATTTCTGTTAATGCTAATAGTGAAAGCTTTGACTTTAGAGGAGCAGTGTCAAAAATATCTTAAATATCCCAGTGAAAACAAACTTATTGACCTGGCACAATATTTGGTGCAGGTAAATCATGATTAATAATAAAAAATATATAGTTATTTTCAATTTATAGTTAATTCTTCTGTATATATAAAAGGATAAGACTTTCTCATATGCCTCGCCCTTACTTCTAAAAATAGTGGCTCATCACTTCATTGATTTGTACCACCTGAACGGTTTATTACATCTTATAAATAGAAGACCCTAGTATATATGATATTTGCCATACACAATAGAAAAAGATAGACTATTACTCTTACTACAGTGGTACAGCAATTTTAAATATATGTGACACCAAAATTGTTTTGCAGCAGTATTACTGGAAGAGCACTATGGCTCTGGGGAGCAGCATCTACTACTCGGTGCTTCTATCTCTGCTATGTCTTTGTTTTCTACCCAGCCCTTCCCCAGCCTCTCCTATTTCATGGCTTCAAAGCACATCTTTGGGAAACAGAGATGACTATTTTTCACTTTGAATAATCATCATAAATAAGTACTAACTGAGGGGTGGTGTAACTAGATGAAGTTGTTTATTACCAGCCTAGATAGATAAGACTCATGTCAACAATTATGAGTCTTACAAAACATGATGGTTTTTAATCAGCTGAGAGAATTGATCAAAAGTACTTACAATACTAATGACTGCTTACAGTGATATTACTTATATTATTACTGACTGCATCTTTTTGATGTATTCTAATAAAAATTATTTCTTGTATTTTGAAAAACTTCAATAATACCTATAAAATGTCTTTTAATCTGTTATTTCTGTCATGAGAGAAATCTTGGGGTTTATTTTGCCATATTATTTTACAGTTAATTAAGCTGTATTTGAACATGATCACAGAAGGTTATAAAATTGAAGATTAAAAGAAAAGAAATATTATAGAGACATATAATCAAAGATTTGGAAAGACCAGTGTTCATGTTGCTTGGCATGAACACTGGTATTGCCAAATCTTTGATTATATATCTTTTTAATTATGTCCCCTTTAACATTATGATACAGGTTTTGATCATGTGATCAAAAAGATTTCTTTCTACATGGACACAACCAAATTTGTAGCAGAATTTCAAGAGAAGTTGTTAATATATGATGAATAAGGCTGTGAACTGATCTCATGAATGTAAAGTAATACCCTGAGAATTGGATGTTGACTTATGATTAAGTTCTTGTACGGTGTTTAACAAATCATATATGACAATAACTTCACAGGCTGCCACTAAATGTGGATCCTCCTTTTTCTAAAGACTGGACTTGAAAACCCACATGACTTGATTTGTAGAATTGTTGAGTACTTACAATTTCCTCTGCTGGTAGATAAGAGCTTATTTCACAGTAGTCTCATAAAGATAAATCAAGTGATGTTTGTGAAACACTAGGGTATTGGAAGAATACCATAGGAATACCAAAATGAAATGAATAGTTCTTCAAACATCTCAGGGTTTTGATGGCATGTAATCAGTAAAGCTCAAGATCACACACTGAAAGACGAGAATAATAGCAGAAATGCCCAGAGCATATTCAGAGCACTAAGGCAGATGTCCTAAAGAGATATAATCAAGGAAACAAAAATTAAATCAGAACATGTATATTGAGGTACATTGCAGAAGAGTTGTATGAGATGAAAATAGAGATAATTGTGATCAGAGATATTCTGTTATTTCTTACTGTTAGTAAAATCCCCTCCTTTTTTTTCTTTTTTTTTGATGCTGCAAGTATATAAATTGACTTACAGAACCACTTGCGTGAATATGAGTTCAATTTTATCCTTAGATTATAAGTAGTGTTCAGCAATAACTTGACATGTTATATTCTGGTTAAGAATGTCATATTTTAAATGTAGCCATTGCGAAAGGTATTACAGAAATGATAAGAAATGGCCTGGTATTGCTGTGTTGAAACCCATTCCTTTTTGAAATAAACATGGTATTTTAAATAATGTGAGTAAGATCAGTCCTGAAAAATTACATATTCAGGGTAAAATAACTAATAAAAAATAGTTTGGAATACTTTTGCTATCCTTATTCTCTTCATAGAGTATTTTTGTTCTAAATGTAGTCCTGTTATGCTTGTTCTTGAACTTTTCTCAGTAATTTAGTGGTATATTTTCAGAATAGTTGATATATTGAAAAAGAAAGTGAGTTGCTATAAAACAGGACAGTGGAATTCATAATTTTTAGAAGTCCGAAGAAAAATTTGGAAATCTGGTTTCAATATTGTCTGGAATCCCTTAAAATATGTACGAAGTGTCTGAATATCTATTTAAATGCTATACACGTAATGTTGTGACACCTGCAGAAAAGAAGAAACAATCAAAAAACCCAAGTGTGTTACTTCAACTTACCCTTAAACCTCAGGAGTTTAGATATGAACAGAGGTGTCCAGGATGTGTAGGAGATATGTTTTGACATAGGTATACACATGTTCTGGTTTAACCCAGTGGGCAATTAAACACCACGCAGGCATTCGCACACTCGCCTCCTCCCCCCCCCCCTCCGCAGTGGGATGGGGGAAAGAATCAAAAAAAAAAAAAAGTAGTAAAATTCATGGATTGAGATGAAGAGAGTTTAATAGGACAGAAAAGGAAGAGAAAATAATAATATGATAATATACAAAACAAGTGATGCACAATGCGATTGTTCACCACCCGCTGACTGATGCCCAGCCAGGCCCTGAGCAGTGATTGCTGCTCCTCCCGGCCATCTACCCCCAGTTTATTATACCGAGTGTGGAATAGCCCTTGGGGCAGTTTGGGTAAACTGTCTCGACTGTGCCCCTTCCCAGCTTCTTGTGCACCTGGCAGAGCATGGGAAGCTAAAGTCCTTGACTAGTGTAAGCACTACTGAGCAACAACTAAAAACATCAGTGTGCCATCAACATAATTCTTATACTAAATCCAAAACACAGCACTATGTCAGCTACTATTAAGAAAACCCTATCCCAGCTGAAACCAGGACAACATCTATGTCCAAGCAGGCTATTTTAGACACCCTTTCTTATAGCAGCATTTGAGCTGTCTTTCAAACATCATGGGTCACTTTGAAAACAGCCAGAGCCAGGGCTTCCCCTAGTTCTTTACAACAGCCCAATAGTTGAAATATTTGCTAGGTTAAGTGATACCAAGATTGAAATCTGTATTCTGCTAAAGGCAAATTAAATGACATCTTTTGTCTTCCTTGAGAGTTTTACAGCTACTGGACTATAGCCCGTTTTAAGGTGTGGAAATTTTGCTTTTCTGAAACTATGCAGGGAAAAAAAAAAAAAAGTCACGATTGTCAGAAAAGACTGACTCCACTGATTAATGATTAGGTCACTCATTAGCAAGTGATAAACAGTTTGTCTTATTTTATCAAGGATCCTTTATACAATGTCTGGTCAACATGCAAGAGCAGTCACAAATGTGTGTAATGTCCTATGCCCTTGAGCTAAAGAACAAAACTGAGTTTGTATGTATTGCATCCTGGAAGAGTTAAAGCACTAGACACAGGAATAAATGAATATTTTTAGAAATTTTTTAAGGCAGAGCTATGGCACTAGTGTCATCATTATGTGTAGATTGAAAGAAGCAATAGGTGCTGCCCTGTTTTGCACAGAGGTCAGTTCAGTCTCTCAGCAGCATCAGATGTGCACTTACTTACCGGTACCCATCAGTACTTATAAGTAAAAATAGGTAGTTAGCATGAGATATCGTTTTAACCTTGTTAAGTCTGAAGCCTGCAATACATGTAGCAGAATATTAGTTACCTAGAGTACTTTAAGATTAAAACATGAGGAATTCAGAACATTTGGGCATTTCCATGTTTAAACATCAGCTGAAAAGACACTTTCAAAGTCTTAGTCTTGCATTTGTGTGCTTGTCATATCTAACTTTATCCTTTTTAAGTGTATCCTTCTCAAAATACATCCTACTATTTGCTAATATGCAAATATTATATAGTTGAATTATACATAGCAGTTTTCACAGTGAAGTAATAGGTGGTCTCAATCCAAAGAGGAACATTAAATTAGTGGCTGTTGAAATAATAGAAATATTAATGATCTTGCAATCTGCTTCCAGAGGCAGTTATCTCTCAATATGCAGAGGATCAAACTCAATTACGTGAAGTAATGGTTGTGCGGTAGTCTGTTGTAAATCAGTCTTCAAGTTTCAACACTCAAAATGTAACTGAAAATTAATGTATTTGTATTATAACAACAGAAATCTTGTTCTCATTAATGAAACCAATCTAGTTTTAGATTTTCCTGTATGTATTTGAACTTCTATGTTGATTTTAGGTGGTCTTAAACAGATTTATCTTTTTTGCTGTTGTTTTTCTTGGCCAATATTATCTGTGTAAAACTATGAAACTAACAAAAAAGATTACACTGAATTTTAAGAGATAAAATTAAAACAGCAAATATCAGGTTGAAAATGACTGATAGTTGTTGAGCAATCTTCCTTACCTCCCACATTGTCAGGAATAGAAAAGTAGTATAAAGATTATCCATGTAACAAAGTTTAAAGTCTTAAATTCTGTTTCCGCATACTATAAGCAATTTATAAAATTAGCTTCTGTTAAATTTGATATTCCTCACTGTAGTCACAGACCTAGTAGAGCTACTGGGCTTTTTTAATGTACTACTACATAGAAAAAATGTTGCCAGTAGAACACTGTATCCTGATATGTTTTAAACCAATCTATTGCTGGTATCTGTATGTAATATTAAAATAGGGTATAACATGCCATAGTACGTTTTAGCATTCTTTGAATATTAATCAATTATTATGACCACCCTTAGGCTTTTCAAAGATGTCTTTAATTGTTAAGCCATTTTATTCCAAACTTACATGCCTAGTTCAAAACAGACATGAATAGGAACCAGGAAGTGTGTGTGTATATATATATTTTTTGTTTGTTTTCGGGTGGTGGGACCACTGTAAATTCTGCAGCTTATCAATATGAACACAAAAAGTATTAAGGTGAGTGGAGATAATCGTGGCTGTCTTCTGAGTTCACAGTAGTTCTTGCTTTCTAGGTGCTTGCTGTCACAGTAAGCATGATTGGGAAAAGTTGTCTTATTTTTAAGAGAATAAATACTTTGCATAGTTATTTCACATGTGGTACTTAAAGAAAAAAGCCCACACTACAAAGGCCATGTTGTGAAGAGCCTGAAAACTGATGGTGAGTGGTTGTACATGTATCCATGTATATATATCACGCTATAAATCATCCTTTCGATGAGATCAATGCAACTAAAAGTGTTGACAACTGCCTCTTGTTATGAGTGTGTCATGAAGCATCAGGGCTGCCTGGGCCCAGGATGCTGGGAGCTGCAGGGACACCCCAGCCGGGCAGCAGGGCAGGGGCTAGGGCCTGTCCCACCACCCCAGCCAGGAACAGGGCAGGCTGGAGGGCAGCTGGGACAGCCCCAGCCCTGGGTATTGGGCACCTCCCTGGTGATGGGGCTCATGGTGGGATGGCCTGGCTCAGCAGGGCCTATGGCTGGCCAGGGCAGGTCTGTGGAGAGCTGGAGACTGGCCCTTCTGTGGCATCACTGGGACAGGGGCTGATGGGCTTGGTGGACTGAAATGGCAGGGCAACAAAGCCATGGTGGGGGCCTGGGCAAGGCATATAGGTGTCCTCAGAGCCATGATAAAAAGAACCTTGAAAAAGGTGGATAAACATAATGAAACATGGTATTTCTTCCCTAGGAAAGGACTGGGACATATTACAAAATCGTCTGTAGTGAGACTATGTTCCCCTCTACGCATAGCTTATTGCAACGATTATACTGTAGTTTTTTATTTTTTTTCATTCTTAATGTCTCTTTCCAACCTGATGATATGACTCTTTTTCCACATCTTTACACCAATAAAATTTATTTCATTCACTCAAGATTTCTCAGGCTTTGCATTTATTTTGGTTTATTTATAGGAAGTTTAGGTCCTCATGGAGTAGAGCAGAACATCTAAAACAAAGATCAGGAAGGGGGCAGACCAAAGATAGATCACATTTTTTCTGGGTTTGTTTCCTTTTCCAGTCATATTTATTTTCCTAAGTGCCTTCTGGTTTTCCTGTTATTATAGGATCATAATATGTTACATGACCGAATGTCTTAGGTCTCACATGTAAAAAAAGGGTCAGATTAGTTGATTTCATCCTGTGACAAATGTGTTTTGCCACATGACAAATTAAAGCAATTGTCATTGTTTGACAACATGTAAATCTGTTGCAGATATACTGCCCACCCGCATGCTGAGACTTGAGTTTGAGACTGAGGGAACAGACACTCAGATCTAACATTTTTTTCACAAGAGTTTATGTACTCCAAAGTGACATGTTAAAAAGTAAACATCCTATAGATTAGAGATGGATTTGGTTTTTTTGTTATGGCAAAAATGACGTTTAAGTTGTCGCAACATGTAGTGATTTCAGTAGAATAATTGTAGCAATAGAAGTATATTAAAATAAATTTCAGCAACCATAAGAATAAAATAATAAATATTCCTCTAATAGGAGATTGTATTTTTTTGTAAGAGGTGCAAGTACTTCGTGAACTATGAAATATTTTGTCACAGTTAATGGTATTTTGAAAATGAGGTACTTCAGATGAGCGCTTTACATTGTGTACTGTGATTGACTCCAAACTTGGATCAAATTTTTTTCGGTATTACATAGACACTGAAAAAGGTACAAGAATGAATTTTGTTATTAGAGATTTTACTGGGTTTGTGTGGCAAGGTTTGGGGAGTAGTGGGACTATAAGGGTGGCTTCTGCGAGAAGCTGCTAGAAGCTTCCCCCATGTCCGATGTAGCCAATGCCAGCCGGCTCCAAGACAGACCTGCCACTGGCCAAGGTCAAGCCAATCGGTGATGGTGGTAGTGCCTCTGGGATAACATATTTGTGAAGGGGGAAAAAAAACAACCAGGGACACAAACTGCAGGTGGAGTAAGGAGTGAGCATATGAGAGGAACAACTCTGCAGACACGAAGGTCAGTGGAAGGTGCTCCAGGCACTGGAGCAGAGATTTCCCTGCAGTCTGTGATGAAGACCATGGTGAGGTAGGTTGTCCCCCTGCAGTCCGTGGAGGTTAATGGTTAACGGTGGAGCAGATATCCACCTGCAGCCCAAGTAGGACCCCATGCCAGAGCAGGTGGATGTGCCCAAAGGAGGCCGTGACCCTGTGGGAAGCCTTCCCTGGAGCAGGGTCCTGGTAGGACCTGTGGATCTATGGAGAAAGAGGAGCCCATGATGGAGCAGGTTTGCTGGCAGGATTTGTGACCCCGTGGGGGACCCATGCTGGAGCAGTCTGCTTCTGAAGGACTGCACCCTGTGGAAGGGACCCACACTGGAGCATTTAGTGAAGAACTGCAGCCCATGAGAATGAGTCACATTGGAGAAGTTCATGGAGGACTGTCTCCTGTGGGAGGGGAAGCGTGTGAAGATTCCTTCCATTCAGGAGGAAGGAGCAGCAGAGACAATGTGTGATAAACTGATGCAACCCCCATTCCCCTGTGCTGCTCAGGGGAAGAAGGTAGAGAAAATTGAGAGTGACATTGAGCCT
>VZTL01043852.1:16936-34817 GCA_013400535.1 Scopus umbretta | reverse complement strand
GAGGCCCCGTCCGCCGCCAGCTGCCCGCCGCGTAGAGGCGTCTCGGGGCCGCCTAGAAACAGCGGCAGCGGCTCCGGCGGCCCAGTACGGGCTGCCCCTCCGGCGTCGGGCAGGGCTCGGCTGGGGCTCCGGCGGGAGCCCGGCCCCGCTGCCGTCCTTGAGCGCGCCGCGCTGACACCCGGCGGCGAGCGCTTGGTTTGTCCCCGGAGAAAGGAGCCCGGTGCTGCTCCAGCCGCCTTTCCGGAGCGGCAGCGTGACTGTCAGTGGCTTTCCCGGGGTGAACTGCAGGGCTAGTGGAATAAAACCGAAGACAACTTTTGTGTCTGGAGGGGGATACTTTCGATAGGTTCCTTCGCTGTCGTTTTAAACGTGCAGTCCTGCTTTGCTGGCCGAAGAAGTGCTCTGTAAATAGTGATGGAGTTGGGGACGTTATCTGAGCCCTGCTGTGATACCAGCCTGCCTTAAGGTGCTTATAACTTTGTCAAACTCAGACCTTTGGGGAATAAGACCTTGAATGCGTGTTTTCCCCCTGTGTTCTTAATCAGAGGAGTTTTCTTGAAGGAATACACTAATGGGTTAAGATTTAGTAACCTCTTCTTTGATGAACGCCTTTTTAACATTTTCTTTCGGATCTGGTGGCAAGACTAGAAATGGGGGAGCATGGTGATGAGGTGGTGTGTTTAAAGCATGGTAGTACTGGCAGTATGCTACTTCGCTATACCTGGACAAGATAAATCTCTTGCCATCTGCGTGTGCTGGGAAACATTGGAGCTTGGTTCTTCAGAAATTTCGCTACACTAGGTTTCCTCCAGCTCAGAGCTGATACAGTGTTGATATGGAGACAAAGGATCTCATTCTGTGTCTGCAGTGCTCCTTTTGTCATTAGGAAAGGAAACCTCTTGTGAATTAAATTAAGAAAAATCAAGAACTGTAATAAATTTCAGTGAAAGCTGAAAAGAAGCTGGAAATGAACAGGCAAGGATCAAAGAGCTGTGAGGAAGGAGGGTGCAAAAGCCAGGAAGAAGAGTTGGATGAGGAGGCAGGTTGTTAGAGAGGAGCAAGGATTGCTGAGCAAAGATGTATGTTGTTCTGCTCTTCTCATTCTGTTGTGGAAGACTGCAGCTGACTGAGGCTCCTCAGCAAAGATGGCAAGGAGTTGGGAGAACAGGGGCTAGGCAAGAGGGGAAAGAGGCAGGTGGACAAGGAGTAAGCGCGTGGGGAGGATGCAGGGTTTTCTGACTGGGAGAGCACAAGTTTATTTTGAGTAAGAGCTGCAATGTGAAGATAATGGAGTGGAAGACTGGGATTTGCAGATGTTAGGCAGGGATAGAAAGATGCAGCACTGAGTGTGGAGAGCTAGACACCAAGTCAGAGAGGAAGCAGTAGATAAGCTTGGTGGCTAGAAAGTGCTCCCACCAAAGTCAAACACTTCTGCGTCTTGTCGTCACTGTCAGCTAAAATTGATGAACCCCGTGGGAACTGCTCTGTTACCCTCTAGTACAAGCATGCAGAGAAAATTGCGAACTCTTATTTTCTCTCTTAGCTGAGATGTGTGGTCCTGCAGTTGGATTAGAGATTCTCATCCTGTTGAAGGTGTGTATTAATCTGGTGGTGTAGACTACTGTTTTTAAGGTGTCTTGCTTAAAAAAAGTAATGTGCACCATCTAAAAGTACTTCAAAAAAATCCGGCTACAAAGATGTTAGGAAGAAGAAAGCAATCTTTGTTGCAGTGGTTTAGCCTTTTTTGCATATTCTTAGAGCTCTTAAGGCCTTTTTCAGTTTTGTCTGTTCTGTATAGTATGTGCAATACTACTTCCCTTTATTAGCTAATTGTAGGACAGTTGCTGTGCTTAATCTAGAGTTTCTTTCAGAAAAGCACATCATATGAATTGTAATACACACGGTGAAAGAGCATCCACCTCTGTCTTCAGTAAGGTAATTTGCTGATAGGCTTTGCTGTCATAGTTTTGTGACTTTTGTCTGTAGTTAATTTTCACAGTTCCAGTATTTCATTATTGCACCTGTAATGTCTTTTACCTGCCATGTTGAAGAGTGTCCTTATTAAAAATTTCTTCCCTGGGTAGACTGTAATTGATTAAATCTTAACCTTCTTTCTGGTAACTTAGCAAAGAAAAAAAATTGCCTGTGATAACTTATTTTTCAGTTTTCTAATTAGCCATTCTCCAAGCTTGCTCTAATTTTTTGACATCCTACTTGAACTCCCGACTCTCTGAAAATGCACACAGTCCTTTAGTAACCAGTCTTCTTCATGGTGCTAACTAAAGAAGTCAGGTTGTCGTTCTTCTGTTGGGTACGCCATTGCGTTTCAGCTGGGAGCTCGTATTCGGGTAACTATCTACCATGATATTGATGTGATACAGTCTTTCCGTTTCTTAGAAATACGGTCCAGCATCCTTTAAGTATCGGTTATATGGCTCATTCCTAAATGTATTATCCTCCGTAAGACTTGATGGAAAGTATCTCTTTGCAGCCAGGCTGCCTCTGGCTGTCCCAGTGGTCTGTTCCTTCCATTCTCATTCTTCCAGTCTGTATCTTACTTCCAAGTGACTAACTTTTCTTTTGTTGGACCAAGAGCTGCTTCATGTGTGATTTGCATGAGTGGTGCAGCCACTGCTGGTAGTTCTCTGTAACGCATTCTAAAGGCTTATGTAGCCGTTTAAAGTATTTTTAATCTATCTTATGTTTGGGTTTTTTTTTGTTCTCACTTGCTGTGCAAGATACTTTCTGATATTACATCGAGTATTTGATGCAAGTTATAGTTTAATCACTTAAAATTATTTTCACTAATGAAACGTATATTCTTACCAAAAAAAGGTCCAGTCTGGCAAGTTTGTTTTAGCACTTAATTAACATTTTCACCCTCATTTAATTCTTTGATATGATCTCAGACCAGCTATTCCATTTCTTTTCATGCCTGCCTGACAGCATTCCATTTCCCCCTCGCTTCTTCCTTCCTCTGCCTTTTTTTTTTTTTTTACATTATTTCAGTATTTTAAAAACACTCAATTCCGTTTTAAAGTAGTTCATTAATGTTCCAAAACTTCCTGAAAACTGATACAAATAAATAGTCCAGAATCTTTGGTCAGCTCTTTTAGAAATGTCTAATATTTACATTTACTTCTTGGAATAGAATTCTTTTAGTATTATAGTGCTAATGCAAACACAATTTTCAGGGTTGGTTTTTTTGTTTTTTTTTTTTTCTCCCGCAGAGTTTCTCTTTCACATGGTTTACTGGCTGGATCTGCTCAGGGAATGAATGAGGAGTGTGTGATGAAAGCAGGCAGTTGTTTGTAGGACCTCTTCAAGTCCTTGAAGAAAGGAAGGTGTATAATGAATTAAGTGAAGATTGTAGGAAGAACAAAGGCCTCATGCTTGAGGCAGTTGACTACCTCTGACAAAGTGAGTTTGTGTTTGCTTTGAGAGACAGGCTTTTTACAGGTTCTCCTTGCATAGATTATGAGTGAAAATGTGTAGTCAGAGGAGCAGATGTGCAGAATTCTCATAGCTGCAACTGACGTCTGCTTTGAACAGATAATTCTGAAAAGTCAGGCTATGTAACATGTTTAGACATTTCAAGAGGTATGTTTGTAATTAGCTGGCCTTCTTGGCCTTAATCTCTTTGCCTCAGTAAATCTCTTGACCTCCATTTTATTGGTAAGGGAAGTGGGCTGCTCCAGGGCAGCATTGTGAAAAAGCATTCTAATGTCACAACAGTGAACACTTTGAAAAGTGATTGCCAAGGCGATTTTCAGATCCAGGTTTGGGCTGTGTATGTGTGACTCTGTATTGAGCAAAGAGAATAGAATAAAATAAAACTTGGAATCACTGCTCAGTCACTGGGAATGAGAAGTGCCTTGTACGAAAATCTCATGCGGTTAGGCAATTAAAAACTATAGGTTAAAATGCACAAGCGGTCTGACAAAGCTGTGCATACGGCCTCAGTTTTTTCAGTTCATACATTTTTAGTCCTCTACTTTGGACATCTAAAGTTCTTTTCTGGGAGATTTTTGTGGAATAGCCAAGTTAACAACAGTTCTGTTAGTAAAAGGTGTCTGGTAGATTCTTAGGTCTGGTATTTCAGTAGCTTTCAAGTTCTTGCTGTAATTTGAAACTGGGTTTAGACCTTGGACTAGACATGCCCTTGCCTTTGCTCTAAGCTGTTAATTGCAAAGCATATCTGTCTGAAATGTTTTATGCTCCTAGCAGGTGTTTTTGCAGCAGAAAAATACACACATTCCTTCTGTGCTGAACATCCTGACGGAGGGACTGATCACCTCCCTTCCTTCATCCTACTGAAGATGCCCCTTCAATGGCTATACTGAGTATTTGGGGAAGGGGAAGAAGAGGAATGTTTCTTGTTCCAGTTCTCTTCTTCCTGAGTGTTTTTTCTTTGAGCACGGCTCTTTCCTCAGTTCTCTTCAGTGGCTGAAGTTAAGCATGAAAAGATTTCAGTTCCCTCAAATATTGTCCTCCTTCTGGTGTCTAAACCACGTTATGCCTGCTTCTGAGGGGAGAGAGCAAGATACCAAAGTGCTTTCCCTCTTGCCAAGAAAGCAGCGCGACTTTAGTAGGGGAAAAACTATGGGTGTAAAGGAGTTAGAGATGTGGAAAGGAATGGAGGAAGAATGAGAAGGAAGAAAACGTTTTGTGATGAGAAAACCTTGGCTCAGTACTTGCTTTGGGTTAGAAATACTGTAGTGGAGGCTTTGAGGAGGAGAAAGGAAGGGTGGCTAATACAGGTTTTCCAGAAGCGAACACTGAGTTTTCTTCACATTTGGAATTTTCAAGAGGATTGCAGAGCTTCTTTGTTATAGACATCGTTGAAGTACGCATATTCAGAAAACAGTCCCAAATAGTCTTCTACAAGTCTTTATTTATGTGTCAGTGTGCTGTGAGCGTAGGGACTGTCTTTATAGTAGAGGGATCTGCTGTGCAACAACATGTATTTTCTACCATCAGTGCTTCCCTGTTTACTCACCTAG
Source organism: Scopus umbretta (assembly GCA_013400535.1). Taxonomy (NCBI): domain Eukaryota; kingdom Metazoa; phylum Chordata; class Aves; order Pelecaniformes; family Scopidae; genus Scopus; species Scopus umbretta. The sequence goes on along the minus strand of VZTL01043852.1, from coordinate 29,814 downwards.
GGGGTATCAGAATAGAGTGAGTATACTTAGTGACAACACACAAATTTGTCTTTTACGGCAACAGAACCAAGGGATGTACCTCTCCTCAACTGTCAACTGAATTTATTATGAAATGATCTCTCTGCTCACCCTGCTTATGCTCTACTGCTGAGGACAAGTCTGCCCAGTTGCTCGGATAGCTGAAGTGAATGGAAGGGTCATGTTTGTGGGTGTGTTTTCTGAAGCAATCAAACAGCACCTTCCCTGGCTGGTTCCAGCCATCACTGTCTACCATGTGTGTTCCTGCCTGGACTGATCATGCTGTTGCTTTATTTGCCTTGCTGAATGGGGAGCACATGTTGTTCCGGTTGGGAAGTGTGTGCCAGACTGGAAAGAAGTTCAAATTTTCATGTGGTTGAACTGGTCTGTTACTGAATAAATGTTAGCTTAAAGTGTTGGTAAGGAATGGTAACAAAACAATAAAAAATGTTTCCATCTTCCCCCACCCCAAACCTGTGAAGAACTAGATTCTGCCAACATTTGGTCTAAATTAGACCTAAACGCTTGGAAGAGTCATCAGCAGAGGGCTAGTAACCTTGGTGAGGTTGAGAGGTAGAAGGATGTCGCTGGCCTGTCTACTCAGATGGCTGCTTGATATTCATTCCATTGTCTTGGAGGCCACCGGTCAGGACCTGTTCCAGGAGCAGACACTAGGACATACCTGCCTCAGTGAAGAGGATGATGGGGACAACAGACTTAGATGAGGAGTCCTCAGCTGGTAAGTTAACATGGTACTATGTAGTCATTTTCTTTTGGGTTTTTCCCCTTTTTTATGCCAATTAGGGAGGCATCAAGTTTCCTTTGCTCCTTCTATTTGCATATGTCAATAGGCACATAGAGTTGTACGAGTTCAGAGCTTGTCAATACTAGAAAACTTACTCCAGCAGAAGCACAGAGCAACAGAAGCAGCATATACCCTCTTAGCTAACCCAGTAAAATAGGATTGTTCTTTCGTGGTAGCTACATCTGTTTGGATTTTCCTCTGTATACCTTTGTCAAATGAGGGTATGATGTGTATCATCATCTTAATACTTTTAGAGGGCATAGGTGTGATGTCAGAACTTGCTATAGGCTAGCCCTTGATTTTTTTCCCAGTCCTGGCTGCATTCCAGGCTCCCCAGCAGTTCTTTTATCTCTCACTTTATCTACCATCATTACTCTTATTGCCTCCCCAATGTAGCATGTAGCCATTGCCTCCCGTTCTTGCCTCTCAAGTTTCTCACATCATACTTCAGATATGCAAATCTCTTAATAAATCGTTTCTATATTCAACACCATTTTAGTGTAGTGAAAGATGCCTTTCACCTTACTGAGACATTGGATTAGTTGCATCTGTGATGCAGCACACATGATCTGTGGAAAATTACAAAAGATCTCATGCAGGGGAGAGAATTTAGTGATTCATAGGCATCATTTGTTTCTGTGTGAAAGCTGCTGGCACAGCCCACACTAAGCGAATACGTTTATTACTGAAAATGACCGGTTTATTTAGAATTGATTTTGTTGTTGACTGGTATTCTTAGCAGAGGTGATACAAGATGGCTTTACAAGTCAAAGCATCCTGCATTTTCTCTGCATTTTTTCACTTACCCAACAGTGAATCTGATGTGACCATTTTGGCAAACAGCTCTGTGATATCTTTGGTGGTGGTCCCTGCCTTTGGAGATTGTGACAGGCTGGAAATGCCTGGAGTGGTGCCGGTCTCGTTTGACATGTCAGTCTTCCAAGTCCTCCAAGCTTCTGAAATCAACCTTGATCTTTAACACAGCAATAAAGATCCCTTTTCTGAGACTTAACAGCATTACCTACTATTTTGGCTGTGGATGCTGTAGCACTGAACTAATGTAGTACGAAAAAGACAAAAAGCGCCCCTCCCTCCCTGAGAAAAGGATCCACTCTTTACGGGAGTATTAGGTTTCTGTGGCTGTTACAGTGACCATCGCTGCTGACTTTTACCTGTTTCTTTGGACAGTGCCTGAAGTAGACATGCCTGTGTGGACTAGTGTGATCTGCCCAGAGCGTGGGGTATATGACATGGCCACAAAACTCCTGGGTGCCTGTGGCTAAGTCAGTCTACCATGCACCCGAGTACCCCGTTTGTAAAAACGTGGGTAGTATTACCCCTTACAGAGCTGTTGTGAGGATAATGTTTCAGGTTAGGATGCATATATTGTAGTAGGGCTGAGCCATATATGAATAGAGAGAAAGGTATATATTATGGTTGTGCACCAGTTTCAGTAAACTGCATAGGAGATAGCTGAGAGCAGAGGACAGAGTAGAAGCAGCAATTTAAGAAGGGTTATACTCTCTAAAAGGATGGATTGAGGGATATAAAAGACATCTTTCCCCCCAGTGAGGAAGCAAGGAAGCTCCTGAAGATTGCTGTGAGCCAGTTGTCCTGCAGTACGCTTCAAATGCTACAAAATTATGAGAATCATGGAGTACCAACAAATCCTATGTGCTTCCCCTGCAAGATCCCAGCCAATTTCCTATCTTAGGGGGCAAAGAACTTACCCTCTCAGTGTGGCAGTACCTGGCACAAGCAGGACTTTATTAATAACCTTCAGCAATGTGGTGTTTAAAGTGTTTGCCGAAATCTGTATTGTTCAATAAAGCAACCATGGTTATCTTTCAAAATGTATTTTCACATTTTTTAATAAATTTAAACATGCGTCTGAACATGGTGGGTGAACAGATGTCTCGGGAAAGGCACTGTGTATTTGTGTAGTGCTTGGTGCAGTGGGTCTCTTTTTAAGAATTTGGATATTGTCCCAGTGCAAACCCATTGTTTGGCACAGTTGAAAGACATGCTATGGGAGAACGAAGCATAGTGAAAGTTACCGGGTTGTGTAGGTTTACTCTGTGTGTATGTCAGAATTAACATCTGAGTTAAGTAGCTGAAGTTTAAATATCAGTTGCCTACACTTGACACCCCACATGTGTTTCTAAAAAGAAATAAATAATAGTAAGTGGAGGGGAAGGAGGGTGGTGATGGATTCCGACTTTGGAGAGTGAGAGTGCGTGGTTCGTAAGGGACAAGACAGCGTGGTTATAGATGCCTGCAGAAGAGTGAGTGGGGGAAGGAATGACAAGGAAAGAGGAGAATAAAGGAGATGAAAGAAGAATGGGGGTAGTGAAGGGGTGAGAATTAAGGAAAGACGAAAGTAGGTAGAGAGACTTTTAACTTGTGATAAGAAATGAAAGCAAGGTAAGAAAAGGAAGGGGTGGGAAAAACTCAACGAGAGACCTGCGCCAACGATTGTCAGGGTAACTGTACTGCAGGGGGAAGGAGCGGGGCACAGTGGGGCTGCGTGTGGATCTGCGCAGGTGGACACAGTTGCGTTAATGCCAGCCCACACTGCGGGCCAAGCTGCTGGCCTTGCTAGCGCTTTCTTCGCTGTACATCGTCGCCATCCTCCTCTTCCTCACTTGCTGCTATGCCATTTGTGTTGAAAAAGGCCCTCGCTTTTCTTCGTTCTTCTGTCAGATTGTTGCCTATGGGACGGAGTGGCTGCCCTTCACTGCCCTCTTCTCTAGTGATCAAGGATGCCTGGGGGATGGTTTTTCTTTATTATGATCCATTTCAGAGTCTGAGAATTATTTGTGTATTTTACAATATATAGTATTTAGTCATGAAAAGTTTAAGTGCCTCTTACAATAAGAAGAGAGAGCAAATGAATTGTAAAGGAAAAAGGAGAAATTCAGGAGGAAATGAAGCTACATAAATAACATGAATGTTTTTAGAAAGACCGGGGGGAGGTGTGTTGAGTTAGTAGGAATGAGGAAATGGAATTTTTAAATTTTTTTTTTTAATTGGACAGTTAGGGTGGTGATGTCTGATAGCACAACACAGGCCAAGCAATTTCAGCAAGTGTTCTGAACTACCGTGATAAATTCTGTGATGCAGAGCATCACTTTTTTTTTTTTTTTTTAAGAGTAGAGGAGAGCTTTTGAGTTAAGCTGCAGATAATAGAAAACTTCCCCATACTTAGATAAACTATATACCATGCAAATAGTTTGTTGCTCAATTAAAACTTGCTTAGCTGCAGCTTTATCTTGTTATGCTTTTTGTTCTTGCCAAACTCTCTGGATCGTAATTTTTAGTGTTGTACTCGGCTTCTTTCCACTTTTAGTTGACTAGATAAAAACATCTATATAACAGTTCTGATTATAAAGTCACTGTACTGTCATTTTTTTCATTTTCTCCCAATTTATTGATGAAGCAATTACAGAACATTGGTCTAATAATAGGTTTGCAGAGTGAGACATTTTGCTGGGGTTTTAGGAAATCATTTTCCTGGTTTTAGCGGGGAAGGAATTCAAATGACAGGGGTTTGTCTCAGCAGTCCCTGTGGAAACCTGCCCAGCTAATGAGCTTCTGGAAGATCATTGCGCTTACCTCCTTGACTGGTAAACGATCCGCCAATTGTGTCTGTGCTGAGCATCTGCTAGGCCAGAGCCAGAGCTGGATAACGCCTCTCTCCGTGCTGCCGAGAGCCGCCGGGAGCTCTGCACGCACGGAGGCAGGTAAGGAGGCAGGGGAGCCACTGGCCTGGCTGAGGGGCTGGCAGCGCGGGGAGGGGGCCCGGGGAAGAGAGAGTCTCTGGAGTCTCTTGAAGGACAGATGGCCGGGGCTGAAAAGAGAAGACCGGTCACGTCGAGGCCAAGGGGGGACAGAGGCTTTCCAGACGAGGGCGTGCGCTGGCGTTGGTGAGAGGCGGTGGCAGATTTTTACAGTAACGTCTATAAAAACTAGAGCACGGTCCCTTTCAGGTTCTGTAGCAGAAGCGAACTCCTGCCCGAGTTTTTCCTGCTGTTAGAACGTTGCTGTGAAGCTTGGCCATAACCTCGGTGGGGTTCCTAATGGTTTTTGTGCTAGGTCAGATGCTCGCTGTATCTAAAAGGTTTCTAGCCCTGCTGAGAGAAAACTGACTGTACCCGGTGGAATTTGTGCTTTTACCGACTTTCCTTTTTAGAAGAGAAAAAGAAATTACATTAATCTTTTTTTAAAAACTGGAAAGTCAAGAATTTAGAAGTCATGATCTTCCAGGATTAATAAAACTCAGTGTAAATTTGACATACTGTGTGCAGTGCAAGAACAGGTACTGTCTTCCTCTAGAGGATACCTGTCTTGTCTTCTGCAGGGGCTGCTTCGGAGAGGAATGAAAAGTAGCATGCTGCGGTATGACCCATGTTTCATTTGCTGTACAAATTGAAAGGTTTAGAGTTGACGAGGCTGGGGATTGCAGGAAGGAAAAAGGCATGGTCTTGAGATTCCCAAGCTGGATTTCATCCCTGCCATAAGTTCCCTTTGTAAGCAATGATAATTTTCAGCGTTGTGTCCCCGTTGCCTTCCGAGATGCTTTTTTCAGCCGTAAGGATGTAACCTGGTAGTTGGCTGCTTGAACCTTGTGTGAAGTCTGTCGTGCTGGACAAACGTGGAAGTATCAAATTTAGGAATGTGCAGACAGCCGTAATTTTGCTGCTTACTCATTTTTTGAGAATTTGATTTTTGCAATGTTAACTGTCCTTGAATGCAGGGGGGGCGATGCATATGTGCTGTGTGGTTATGTATCTGGGTGCTTAAGGACACCTACTATCTGAGCGTTTCTCAGATATCTAAATTAGAAATGGCAACAGAAATATTGAAGCAATAGCTTGATTACTTATAAGGATTCTTTATGTAACATACTATATTCTGTTTGTGCAAAAAAGTAAGTTTAAAGGAACAACATCTGAGCACAGTGAGGCCCACAGTTGTTCAGTTGTGTTTACCTCTTACAGGAGTACTTGTGTGTGTAGTACTTGTTAAAACCTGCCTTTTGCATACAGACCTTCCCTGCTGGCTGATTGCTTTTCAGGGAAATGTTTCTAGTGTAGAAACATGTGGCAGTGAAAATAGAGACAGCTGCTGGGACTGATGAATTAGACAGTTTTGACGATGGGTAGACACACCTTCCTTTATGCTCTCTGTGTGCTGGAGAGTGGGTTCAGGAAGCAAACATGCTTATGTTGTGTTTCTGAAGAGCTTTTCCCCCCACCTTTTTTTTTTTTTTTTTAAACCTGCAATAGGTTTCTTTTTTTTATTATTAGGTATAAAGCTGACAACCATCAAGCTTGGACTTCAGGTTAATGCAGTGACACTAGATCTCAGTTTGATTAGACAGGCATGGAAAAATAAGAATTGTTTTTATCAGCTTTGTCAGTTGAGCATCTGGTGATGCCTAGGGGGTGAGTAGCATAGTGCATTGAAAATTAATTGACTATCAACTTCATGTTGCTCGTTCAGAGCCTTACAAACATTTATTATTCGCAATGTATAGCATCATTCCAGGTGCTGAACAGACCACACTGAGATTACAGTGCAGAAGGCAGAACAAAGAACACGTGACAGAGGGTTAAGACTGCTGTTCGCTGCTCCCCATCCTGTCTCAGACTTGCTCTTTGGCTCTGCACAAAGTGTCTCCTATCCCCTGTATGTAAAATTGATGCCCTAAACCAGACTTACTTTCTAGTGAATTAGCATTTGATCAACTGTAATTTTTACATCCTTGTGTAGAAATAACTAAGTGGCATTATTCACCAGTTGCTGTACTATTTTTTTTTCATTACTGAATGGAGTTCTTGGATGGATGCGTTGTATTACAATGACCAACTTCATTACAAATTTTGGTTTTCTGCTTTCTTAATGTAGGCCTTTCTGCATGGCAGCAGTTTTCTGTTAACTAGTATGTATTATGGAACTGTGCTCCCGGATTAAATATATCAAGTTTTTACAGTCTGTCTCCTTTGGAGCTGACAACAAACGGAGGCACACTAACGTGCACTGTTACCGGTCCAGTTAGCTTTGTCCCTGCCTTGGCATCATGGACAGGAACCTGACTTCTCCATGTATCCTCCTTTCCCTGCAGGTATTGAGAACCTGCCATTTGAATTGCAGAGAAACTTCCAGCTCATGCGAGATCTGGATCAGAGGACAGAAGGTGAGGATTAGAGATGGTTTTGCTGATGAGACAGGAAGCATGCGGCTTGACCAGCTTTTCTTTCTTTTGCCTTTATTATGGGGATCTCGGGGCAGGGGAGGAAGCCTGCAGCTGCTCTGATCCTTCCGTCTCTCTTAATGGAGGGCACTGCAGTGTGTGAGTATGTATGTGTATTTATGTATCTAATGGTAAACTTGTTTCAGACCTCAAGTCAGAGATCGATAAGTTGGCCACAGAGTATATCAGCAATGCGCGAACTTTGTCTTCGGAAGAAAAACTGGGGCTTCTCAAGCAAATCCAGGAGGCCTATGGGAAATGCAAGGAGTTTGGGGACGACAAGGTTCAGCTGGCTATGCAGACCTACGAGATGGTATGAAGGGAAGTGTCTAGTGTTTATCATAAGTATGAAAGACCTTACTAAAGCCCCCAAGCCTGGAAGGCCCTGCCTCTCTTTTTAGGCCCTACCCACTCTTGCTTCTCAGCTCTTAGCGCAAGCCCCATGTCCTCTCCTCTTTCCCCTCTTGGGCTCTGTTCTGTGGTAACTCCTGGTCACTGTCGTCTTTGCAGGTCGATAAGCACATCCGACGGCTGGACACAGACCTCGCTCGTTTTGAAGCAGACCTGAAGGAGAAGCAGATAGAGTCGAGTGACTATGACAGTTCTTCCAGCAAGGGCAAGAAGAGTGAGTACCACCACTGGGCTGCAGATTGATACAGGAGGCAGCCAAGTGACTATGGAAGTGGTGGGGATGAAGGCAGGCACTGGAGTGGTACAGATCAAAGACTGTTACGCTGGAATCTGAAGGACAGGTAAAAAGATGGTGACCTGGGCTCTTACTGTGTGAGCATATTCAAGGCCGCTAGATAAAATTAAGATGTGGTGCATGGCCCAAAGCCAATATACACTCTGAAGTAGGAGTGTATTTTAGTGCTGGAGAGGTTGTTGCTATCAGGTGTCTATTTTGATGTGGTGGCAGATGCAACACCTTTCTCTCTTCTTACCAGAGGGCCGAGCCCAAAAAGAGAAGAAAGCTGCCCGTGCTCGCTCTAAAGGGAAGAACTCCGATGAGGAGGCACCAAAAACTGCCCAGAAGAAATTGAAGCTTGTCCGCACGTAAGTGTTTAAGAGGCTTGTGGGCATGAGGAGCATCACTGCAAATCAGACCAAGGGAGGCTTAGCCAGACTTACCTGCGAAGGATCTGATCCCCTACCCAGACCAGACACTATGTCCCCTGTCCTTTCTTTGGAAGCAAGAGGAAGGAGACCTTTTAATTCTTTCAGGAGAGTGTGGCATGAAGGGGAAAGCAGGTCACTTCAGTGGAGTTGGGTGTTTGTGCTTAAAAAAAAGAGAAGTGGCTATCTCTGGCAAACACGGGCATTGTCTTGGGAGCTATGAAGGGACTTGAAGCCAGTTATTTTGCTAACCTGCTTTATTCCTGTCCTGCAGTAGCACAGAGTATGGGATGCCTTCAGTCACCTTTGGAAATGTGCACCCTTCGGATGTATTGGATATGCCAGTGGACCCCAATGAGCCTACTTACTGCCTCTGCCACCAGGTCTCCTATGGGGAGATGATTGGCTGTGACAACCCAGATGTAAGAGCCTGCTCTTGATGGAAATGGGGGAGAAGGGAGTGGGGAGAGTCTTGCACAGAAAGTCTTGTCCTGCTTGGGTGGGGCCTGATACAGGCAGCAGTGACAAGAAGAGGGCTTACCTCAAGTAGTTTGGAAGGGCAGAGGGGTGGCTTTCTAGGGCCTGGTAAGTGCATCTTTCTTCAGGATTTTCCTTAAAATGACAGGTTGTTTTCTTGCCCCCACAGTTAGCAAGGGAGGGGGGGAAGTTCGCCTTGCCAGCAACGTGTAGGTTGGGTGTGAGTCTTCATTCCCTGATTGCTGCTAGGGATTTAGGAGTTTGTGAGCAAATGTTGGGAAGCTTCGGTAGGCCAGAAGCAATGGTTTCAAAAGAAAACTGCTCTTTAACTGACTGCTCTCCATCCCAACAGTGTTCCATTGAATGGTTTCATTTTGCCTGTGTGGGTCTGACAACAAAACCAAGAGGAAAATGGTGAGTGAACAAGCAACCTGGAGGGCCCATCGGTCTTTGGAAAGGGGAGGTCCTGGCTGGCAGAAGGGAGAGTACTGTATATACACACTTAGAAGACCTCCTAAAAAGGAAGATTTACTTAAGGCTTTGTCTGGGACCTTGGAAAAGGTCTTTTGGGGCTGTATGTTTGAGGTTCGTGTCATGCTCTAAATTCTGGCTTATTACTTCCCTTTCTACCAGGTTCTGCCCTCGCTGTTCCCAGGAGAGGAAGAAGAAGTAAAATCCCATGAGTGCTCAGTACTGCTGCAGGAGCTCTCTTCCCCCTGCCAGGGCCTCGTCCCAGCTCCCCCAGCCCTTGGGGCCTTGGCTGGGGGCAGTCTTGCCCTGTTTGTGGTTTGGGCCATCCCTGGAATGGTGTGTACCCTCACGGCAGTTCCTGTGTGTTCTGTATCCCTGGTTGCTTCCGAGTCCCTAAGGGAGACCCTCTCTGTGTACTATTCCAAACAGGTCTCTGAACCTCAAAAGGGAATGAATGAGGGCACCAGGGTAGCCACCAGATTCCCAGGGATTCAGGTAGCCCCTGATTTTCCTTGGCTTTCCTTCAGCCTCCTCAGAGTTCATTGCCTACTCTCTGCTTAGAGAACAAGGCTATGGGATGGGGGAAGGAAAGGAGGTAAGTCTCGAGCATTTTAGGTCTTTGATTTTCCTGGATCTTTTTCAGGAGAGGGGGAGTAACCAGGCCACTTCTTAACCTAGTGGACTGGCTGAGAGACTGAAAACCTAATGTACTCCCTGTCTTTAACCATTCCACTACTGGCATTGAGCAGCCTCTTTTGCTGGGGAGAGGAGGAGGAGGGAGGAGTGTTTAGAGCTAGCTTTGTCTCTCTTATTCCTGGGGTAAACCTGCTGGTCTGGGAAGCACATTGTGCGAAGGAAGAAGAATTTCTGACCACGTGGGGAGAAACGGCTTGATCTAGCCTGTCTTCTGGCTCCAAAATTCACCCTTCCTTTTGTGCAGCGGGGCTTCTCCATTATGTTGATGATGGGAAGTTTGGGGATTCAGATCCCACTTGTATAATACAGAATGAAATAAAGTTCATTGAAACAGTCTGTTTGCCTTGCTGTCACCTCCAAAGCAAACTGCGGCAACTGGTCTCTTTAGTTATTCTTTCTCTCTCAGCTCTGCTTTTATTCTAAAAGATGAATGTGGTACAGCTTTTTCATGTAACAATTCTGAACAGTGTTAATAAGTGAGATTCTGCCTAAGTCAGCCTTGAAAAAAATACACCTGATATACTTGCGAAAGGTTACTAAGCTTTCTGTAGTGGCTGTGAAAAATACCTGCTCCTTCAGTCATGCCCCCGCAAGAGGGTGGACATTTGTTCACATTTTTGTTGGGATTGTTTGCTTCATCGGTTCTCTTCTCTCAAATGAGGAGAGCTGGAGGTTATAGAAGGCCAACCCTCGCTGTGGCTGTCGGGCAGCACAGCTGAGAAAATAAGCCCTCAGGATAAACCACATGCATCCAAGAATGTGGGTAGGTTTTGCAGGTATCCCGATAACTTGCTCTCCAGTGGGTCACTTTCACCTTGGATCACCTTGTTGCTAGAAACTCCAGCTGCTGTTACTAAAATAATGTTGGGCTCCAAAACAATTACTGGAGACACATTTCTCTTTGTGGTGTCTGCAGGTAACTGTGAGATGATCCATGCTGAAGCTGCCCTTTATCTGCTCCATTGGCACGACCTGGAGATTGATGAGTTTGAGTCTCTTCTTTCTGCTTGTTCTCTGCTATTTAGGAGGGTTTAAGCTTTTCGCCTGAAACAGGAAATGTTTTCCTCACAGATATCTTGTATGAGGATCAATCGAGTATTTTTGTTCTTGTAGTCATGAAGCCAAAGCTCTTCTAGGAGTTCATTATTAAAACCATTCAGAGGACTGTGTAGGTGGAGAGCAGCGCTACTCTCACCTTGTAATTGCACAGGGACCCTGTCAAAGCCATTAGCTCAGAAGCTGGTGTCAAGTCTTCTGTTCAAGAGAGTTAGCGTTGAGTCGGTCTTTGCTTATGCTTCAAGAAGAGGTGCTCAGGCTCCCCTTTTGCACAGGAAAAAAATAGAGGTAAGTTCTTACCCAAACTGTGGCTCTCATGGTTTGTGGTACCACTGCCGCAGCCTGGATCTCAATCCCCAGATTGTCTTAAACCATTTTCCTGGGGCTTCCCTTCTTAAACAGAGAGGAAGTAAATCCTGGAAGGTGTTGGCTGTGTGTGTGGTATAGTTTTTGTAATGGGAGATGCTGCGTCATCATCCAGTGGGTGGGAAGGCAGGAGAACAAATTTCTTCAGCTGGGGTTTATCCAGATACCAGCTGTGGGTGTTCAACTAAAGAACAAAGGGAGGATGTGGTCTGAACTTGAAAACGGGCTTTGGGTAAAGTGTGAGGGTGAGAAAGGATGCAAACACTCCTCTCTGTGGTTCGGTTTGGGTGGGATAGGACACTGGATTGTAACGGCCACCGTTAGCAGCAAGCTTTCGAGGAACTGTGGGCTACAGCGGTGTTTGAATTGGTGGCCCTGTAATGAAGCCACTGCTGATGAGGGATAAGTCGTTTATAAACGCATGTGGTGTAACGTGAAAGCAGTGTGAGTGGGCAGGGTTGTGTCACTCGCCAAAGGAGGAAACAAGAGGGCCCGTTGCTTAGGCGCCGCTTGCTTCTGCTCAGGGTAGCTCTGGTTGAGGAAACACAAGTGCCGGGTCTTCGGCAGTTGGTGTAGGATACTGAGGTGGGGTGGGGGGTAGACCAGACTACTCCTGTTTTCAGGCTAAAGCTTGGGCACAGCTTCAAAACACAGGAGAAACGCCTAGGCCAGGTTCTGATTCAATGCCAGAAAACGGCGGGAAGTGCTAGGCGGGAAGCTCCACTTACCCCTCCCCAGTCCTGCTGCTGCATCCGGCTTCTGCCCGATGAAGGGGTGCTTCAGCCAGCAGTGTGGAACATTCGGCAGATGGTGGCAGCTGAGGGAATGATCTGAAGAAGACCTACAGGAAGAGGGAATTTATGCAAAAATAGGGATGAAAACAGAATTTTTAAATGGCCTACAAGTATAAAGGCAAATGAAAGGACATTAAAAACTAACCTTGGTGGAGAGGGAGTAAGGGCAGTAACTGTGCAATATTCAATCACCGAAGGGGGGAAATAATCAAATCAATAGAAGCTAGAAATTACAAAGTACAAAAATTAAGCCAGTGGGAAAAAAGCCTATAAGCGACAAGGCTAGAAACATAAGCAGCTTTTTTTAGAATGCCTTTTGTTTTTGATATAATTGAACATGGCACATGTCCATTACCAACTGCGGATAGCAGAATTGTTTGTAATGAGAGGAGGGGGAAGTGTTCTGTAAATATTTATCCTGTGTTGGTGCTGGTGTCATATGGGGATGATGTACTTCCTAGGCAAACAGTAAGGAGGATTTTAAATAGCATCTATTGGGGCGAACGCTTTTTTGATCAGCAGTCTTCAGTAAATGGTGCTTGTCCTATTTGAAAGCCACCTGAAGGCATCCGTGGTCTGTACTCTGTCAGTCTCTGGCCTGCTAGGGAAAGCCTAAAAGGCTGGAAAAGAGCCAGCTTTGTGCTGGTCCTTAATGAGGTCAAGCTGGCTTCCGTAGCAGTGCAGATGTGAAATACTGAAACGGCAGAGAAGTAAATTGCTTCTCTTTAAAACAAGCAAGAAATCCAGGTCAACAAAATAAAATCGGTCTGACTGGAAGTAGCAAAAATGGTCAGTCAAAAATTACTTGATTGGATTTTTTTTT
>VZTL01043852.1:0-16918 GCA_013400535.1 Scopus umbretta | reverse complement strand
TTTTTTTTTTTTTTAAAGATCTCTGTTAATAGTTGCCTGTATTACTGCAGTGGTAATGGGATCTGAAAAGTTTACTTCACCTAGAATTGAAGTGCTTAAAAAGGGGATACACTAAGTTAAAGTAATCATGGACTCCTTTAAATAACTGGCTAGCTTGCAGATTTCTTGGAACAGCTGTCTGTGCAACATAAACACTTTCTAAAATGGAGCTGGAGAAATTGCCCTTTTAAAGTGATTGGAAATAATCTAGTTGGTGAGTAAAGTTGAGTCTGAGTTTCGGTAAGCTGGAGCCGTACAGCACAACAAGAGGGAGGACTTTTGCCAGCCCATTTAAGCCCGCTTATTAATAATAATTGGTCATGCACGCAAGTATCTTGTCTGGCTGCGATTGCCCCAGCTGTGGGCATCATTCCTAGGCAGGTGGGCAAGCATGGTTGATGAGGCTCTTCAGCAAAGTATTCCCCTTTCCAGCGAGCAGACGTGCTCCAGCAAGCTCCCATCCCCTGGGCTCTGCTACCACCATGTCCACTGCATTAGACGCACAGAAACCGTCCCAGCCATGACCGTCGCCTTCCACCAGTGGGACCTTCTTCATCTGTTACAAACATAGCAAGCACTTAAACTAGGCCCATAGCTCAGCAATATTTAGCCTCTAATTAAGCCCTCTTATGGTATTCTTTACATAACTATACATTCAGAGCCACGTGGTAGACAGTCTCTTACTGTCTGTTAAACAGGTTGTATAAGGCTTCTGTGCCTAAGTAGACTATCTGAGGCTCAATTGTAGAGTGTGTTTTGGTGATACTCACTTATAGGGGATTAATTCTTACAAGACAATTGCTGCATATAAATACCTATATCTTAGAATTGGAAACACTGATTGGAATGTATGCTTGGGGATCATCTGGTCTGGCTTCCCCTTCAAAGCAGGGCTGCTGTTGGTCCTAAATCAGGTCAGATATATGCTGGGTAGCAAGATGCTCTGTAGCAGAGCAAGCTAGGATAAGAATCAGCAGTTGCATGGCTCCAGGTTAAAGGTGGTGTTGCTAAAGATCTTAAGGCTTGATTCAAATGCTGGCCAAATGATTCCAGAGGTCTCAAGTTGGCAGTGGAGAATAAAAACAGTCCCAAGAGTGAATTTGCTTACACTGGCTAAAAATAAGACCAGGTCCTCCCAGGATGTTTTTCATTGCAGATATGCAGATATACGTTGTCAAGAAGTGGTACTCACAGATGACAGCAGGATTGCTCCCCTCTGACATCTACAGAGAAACGGGTGGCACTTACCCTGAGTCCCAGAGAGGAGGAATATGACGGGTATCTAGTTACTCTCTTGGCTAAGTGAAGCTTCAGCCAAAGCACAGCAGGATGTTGAGGTAACTGAGCCCAGACCACAGTGGAACCACAGTGAACAGTCTTGTGTGAACTGGCAACAGCAGTGCTGTTGTTTCATTTCTCCTGCAGCAGGGCAAGGCACACCAGTCACGTAGCAAGTGCTTGTTGGTTGATTGTTTAACGCAGTGCGATTACCCAAACTTCTGAGCAAGCTTAGACCGAGGGCCCTGCACGACGCAGACCTGACTGGTTTGACAGTTTCTGAGCCGTTGTCCTTTGTGTAACCAACCATGGCTCTACTTTTTGCCTGCCACATGAACCAGGAGGACAAACTGTGGAGACGTTGACAAGCTGAGTGGCAACACCTGGAAAGTGTGCGATCCTTGGCTGCTCTAAAGCAGTGTCAGTAAGCAAGGAAGACTGCAGCATTTAAAGACTAATAGAAGGAAACAAAACGTCCCATCATTCTTTCCAAAGACAACTGAAGGAAGTTTCTCCAACTGTCTTGCCTAGGAGTTACGGTATCCGAAGAAACATAGCTGGTTTTATCAAATAAAATGCATTTCATTTATAAAAATAGTCAAATATCTTGATTAATTTATGCTAATTTATGTTTATTCTTCTGAATACATAAAAAGAAATTTAAGTCTTAGTTTAAAAAGAGACTTTTTTCCCAAGTCTTAAGGCCAGGCAAACCTGCAACAAACACTAAGCCCCTAAAGCTTACTGTGAAAAAATATTCAGCAAGTTGCCTGCTTGGGTCTGTTTTTGCAGATGAACAATTTAATGTCAGTGGTTTTGGTAGCTGCCTTTGAAGGAATAACACATTCAAAGCTGAAAACCAGGCTGGGAGGAGAAAAAGCTGGAATTATTTTTTACACATTGACAACAAGCAAGAAAAAGAAGTGTGACACCGTGAGATTTCCTTGTTCTGAAAACCTGAAGGATCCAGTCATTGGAAGAATCCATTTAGTTACTACAGAAAGATTTAGGTGGGAAGAGACATCTCTGGAGCTCTGTAGTCCCTAGGGGCTAACTTTATGGTTCAATCAGGTTGTTCTTGCACTAAACCAGCCTGCCTAAAAAGACTAGAGCAATTCACCCAAGCATGCTTTTATGAATCCACTCCATTTTAGGTTGTATTTTTAAATGCTGTTTTTGCAATCAGTTATTTTCTAAATGACAAATAAAAAAAAAAGGCTTCATTCACTATTTCCTAACAAAATAGAATGTAAATTAAGTATCTGAATTAATGCATGTTATAACTGTACAATGCTTGTATAAATGTGAATAGATTACCGTATCCACCAAGTTAAAATGAGTGCCAATTTTAATGTAAAGTCTATATTTGTCAGCATATTTGCATAGTGCTCAGCCAGTGACAGTAAACCTACAAAAATAAAGTGCAGCTGCAGAATGAAGATTACTTAACCTGTGATTCAGGTTAGCAATTCATATCATTTGGGTTTAAATCGGCACACTCTCTAATGCTTTTGTCTGTCAGAGATCCCTTCTCTGAGTGGGCTGGTACCCATATCCCTTCCCACAGGGCCATAGATACCAGGATGAAGGTGTTCAGCATCAGACTCTTCTGTTAAAGTAGATTCTGCTTCATGGAAGATCTAGAGCTGAACTGGAAGAGGACCTTTACTTGGCTGCTGTGCAATGGCTCTGATGGCTTCTTGGCTGGTCTGTCTGCTCTTCCATCAGTATCAGATGGCAGCTGATCTTAGCGGCCCAGGCACACTCCTGAGATGCAGCTCCACATCCTCCAGATACAGCACTGGAGGATGTCTAAATCCATGTCCTGTAGGCACTGGCGTGGGGTAGGGACTGCTGTCTCAGCCAGCAGCTTCGTTGTCCCACATCTCAGACTAGCGGTATTCTCATCTTCTGCCTCTCCTTGAGACTCCCCCACCAGGCTGTTTGATTTGTGGGCAGATGGCTGCACTTTGGCTCTGCAGCTAGTTTTGCTTGTGACTTTATGGTAGGGCCCATGCTGTGCACACAGATAGGGCCAGTGCACAGGGGTGTGGGGAGGGACATCAGATGTACAATGGGCAGAGGGTTGTAGGTGCCAGCACTGTTTTATCAGGGACGCTCCTCTGTACTCTCCAATGCTTCATGTGAACGGAGCAAACGTACTCCTGCTTGAAGCTGCTGCACCCTCAAGTGAGACCCAGCAATGTCACCATCAGAGCTGCAGCCAACATGGAACAAGGGAACCTGTGCAAGCCTGAGCTCCTGGGAGCTGCTGAATGATTGCTGGTTGCTGAGATGGGAGCAAAACCATAGGCCCTGGGAACTGGGATCTAGCAAGAAAGTGAGCCCAGAGGGCAAGGAGAGAGAGGGGACCCCAAGAAGAGCTGGAGCCGTTGCTGTTGAATGTTGTCATCTGTGGAGGGGAAAGCGTAGAACTGTGATGGGCTTTGGATGCCCTTCTTTAGCCATTCACAGTGTTGCTGTTCTTTCAGGTGTATATTTTCATAAATGAAGGTATCAGAAAGGTTTTCCCTTTCCTTTGATGCTCTGGAAGCAATACATTACCTGGCGTGTCTCAGGATCTCTGCTGGTCCCTTTCTTAGTCTGCCCTAACAGCTACGCAAGCAGCATTGCTCATGGCCTCCTCGATAAGCAAAGAGCCAAGTGCTTATTTTCTAGCCACATACCGATACACAAACACATTGCAGTTACCAGTACTCTGATTTTTCACTCCAGCTAACATGAGAAAACCGATTTAGGTTTTTTTACTAGAATTTCCTTTCTGAAATAACTTTTTTTTTTTTCCGTAACAGGTGGTTTTGGAAGCATTTTTCTATCATCTCTGCTTACATTTCTAATTAAGACACATGCTTTCTAGGGATGCTGCTTGACAAGGCACTGAGTCTGGAATTCACACCTAATCTCTGTAGCCTCGAGCTTCGTGAGTTTCTTGAGCTGATCAAACATCTTTCCCCCCCTGGTCCCTCCCAGTTTAACTCACAGAGCTGACACAGTCTAACAAACATTAGCCGTCGTTCCTCCTTCTTCAGTTAGGAGCTCTGTGTGTCTGAGTGTGCTTTTTTTTCTTGGCAAGTTAAGCTAGTGTGTATGTTGGGGAACCATGCTATGCACCTCCGTGACTGGGCTCTGCTGTCACTCTTTCTTTGTTGGTCTGTTGCTCACTAGAGCAAGGGCCTGGCTTGGCATCCTGCTGCTATGGCGAAGTCAGCTTCTTCGGGCTGTATTTGCCATCTCTAGTCATGGCCCTTAGCTGTCCTGGGCTGAGGGTTGTGCACCTTACACCATGCATCTGCACAAGGTAGAAGAGAAACAAAGGGTTGGGGGATTGGGTCAGCCTGTTATGTCCAAGATGGTGATATTTTTGGGCACTCACCTTCATCTTGTGATGTTTTCTATCAGCTTGATGAAAGAAGGGGCAATATAACCCTTGCAACAGAGGAAGAAGGGTCTGTGAGCCACGGTCCCAGGATTTTCAAGAGGTTTTCAGACATTGCTGCTTTGTGGTGGTATTTGTGATGGAACATGCAGAGTGGAAATACTGAGAAACAACTGAGGTATTGAAGACAACAACAAGACTAACTTGGAAGAGGAGCTTGTGTGCCGAAGGGTGGTCCCTCACAAAAAAGACAAGCTCTTCCAAAGCTCAGAATCGACACAGCAATCAGATATCAACATGGAAAATGCAGCTCCTTTCCTTGTAACAGCAGTAAGTTGTTATCCTGCTGTTACATGTACCTTCTGCTGGCAGCAGGCACGCTGTAGGCCTGGGGGTTACAGCTGCATACATCAGCCTGCCGAGCTCAGGCTAGCACAGGAACACCATCTGCAGGAAAAGTCATTTTGTGGTGGCTCTGAAAACAAGGCTGCAAATCTGCTTCAGTGCATGAATTATACAGCTTGTAATGCATCATTTGTGGTACCTTATATGTGCCAAGTTAACCCTCAGAAATCAGAAAATATTGCAATTAACATCACCCCTGTACTGCGCACTACTGACCACTATAATTGCTTGACACCACAGGAGGGAGTAGACTGCCCCCCACGTTGCCATATTGATGCCTCCTGCCCAAACTACTGTTCCTTCTGTCCTCACCCCTCCCCCAAAGATGGCTTCTTTTTTGCAGAAACTTAAAACACAAGTGCCCCATATCCAGCTGGCACAAACAAAGCTGAACAGCACAACACTGTCTCCTGCACTCGCAGTCTCCTGACCCTGCCAAGTGCATGCCACAGACTAGCTGGCTTCTGAACGCATGCATGGACCATAAGAGTTCCCTGAAGGATTTTGACAAACTGAACAAAACCCAGTGCATGCCACAGTACATGAGAAATGCTAAGTAGCCAACCTGTCCTCACATCACTAACCACTTCCTTTCCAAATATACAGTAGTTCCCTACAGGCATTGCTACTAGAGCATCAACCAAAGATGACTTCTTTGACAGCTCCTTCATGTTCTGCATTGTGTTTGAGTTCTCAGTGTATGTCCAGGGACTCTGATCTGTTCATTCTTGTTTCCTGTTTTCATGTGCCATAAATCTCTTGCTGGCACATGTAGATGCAGGCTGTGTAGCCAGCACCTGCCAGACATTAAAAACACTGCATGACATGCCATGTTGGTGTGCTTTCCTAGGCCATGCATTTCCATCAGCCACTGAGGTCAGCAATGAATTCCCCTGGGAAGCTGCTCATGTCAGAATGGCAGAACTCAGCCTGGGCTCCATTGCCACTGGGGAGCAGAAGGGATTTACAGAGTTGGGGAGCTGAAGGCCCTGGAGTTGTCTGAAAATCAGCTAATAAGCAATATGTCTCAAGCTAAGCAATGGAAGACTTTGAACTGGCTATGATTTGCAAGCCCCGGCAGTGTTGCCTATTTTCATGTGAGTGGCAAGAGCTAGCTGGAAAATGTCCTCTGCTCACCATGTTTCTAAGAAGCTGGAAAAGCATCCTAAAATTCAGTGCTGTTGTTAAATGGTCGGGCTTCAAGCTTCTCCGAAACATTACCTTCCAACAAGACATCTTGGAGCAAACCACAGCTTGTCTCCTGCAAGGAACTGCAGAGCTACGTGCTGTTGCCAGACACCTTTCTAATGGACTGCATGGCTGCAGTGATATGAGCTTTCACCTTGATAGCCTGTGTGGCCACTCAGGGTACTGGCAGGCGATGTGTCAGCCTTGCAATCGCAGCCAGCGCATCTGCAGCACTCTGCAGCCATGGCATACAGCAGAGCTGCTCGAATCTCCCGGCATTTGCGACAGAAGTGACTTCTTCAGCAGCATCCTGCTATGCTGTCGAAAACTTTGTCTGCTTTGCCTGCAGCTCCTCTTCGGTTCTGCAAAGGTGTCATTTCCCAGCTGAGCTGAGGCTGTGGGGTGATGCGGCGGGTACACAAAGCCGCTATGCCACCCTGCATTTTGCTTACAGATGCAGTTCTTGGAGCTGCTGTGCCAAGCGTTTTCCTTTCAACCACCCTGACAGCTGCTTGCCCGTGATGGTTATGGTCGTGTCTTTCCCTGTCAGAAAGTGCCCAGCCATGGGAAGCGCTGTGTCAGCTGCTTCTCCATGGGGTGCACGTGTGGGTCGCTGCATCTGTGCCCCACGCTTGGGTCTCTGTAGTAAGAGCCTGGCATGGACACGTGGGTGTGGGTCTCCCTCAAAATCAGCCCTGTGGGGCTTTGGGCAGCTCTGTGCTGGTGGTCCCAAAGCCCCTTTTGCCAGCACCATTCCCCCTTTTGCCTGGGAAGGTTTTAATGCGCAGAGAGCAGTGCTTGGAGCTCCCACGCTGGAGACAGAGGAAGACCAGCTGATGCCCCCGTGGCTCAGTGGGGGTTCAGAAAGTGGCACAGCTGCCCAGGGAAGATCAAGCCAGCTTCCCACCGTGTTCTGAAGAAAGCCAGTGCTGGGGTGCTCCCTGGGGAGGCACGGGATACATCCCAATCCCTGCAGGTGGAACGGGAACAGATTTTGTCCCCTTTTTCCTGCAGAAGAGCACAAAACGCTTTGGGGTGCAAGGTACTTCAAAGGTACTGCTTTTGGGGTGCCCTCAGCTCAGGTAGCAAATGCTGTTGCAGGTTGTTGCCAGCCACCACTGTGTGCCCAAGCAGAGGGGGAAAGCTCCCAGGTCAGCTCCTGCTCCTCCCGCTTGCCTTGTCCCCGGGGCCCAGGCTTCCTCCTTCCTTGTGGGGTGCCTGTCTCCCCTCACCGCCCCACGCGCACAAGCCTGTGCCTTGGCTCCCCTCCACACCCCCTGCCTGGCCCGGCGGTTACGCTGTCCCCTTTCTCATTCCGCTGTTGCTGGGGCCACCAAACAGAACCAGGGCGCTAGAGCCCGAGGCAGACATGTTGAGGCTACCCTGCTTGGTGGGTGAGTGACCCCTGCCCTGCCCCTACCCACCCTCCTGGGACCACCTCAGAGCCTGGGGACCGGGGCTGGAGGGAGGCCTGAAGCCCCTGGTGCTGCCACCCCCTGCTCCTGCCCCCCTGTCTCGCGCGAGGACACCCCACCGGGCCCACGGGCCGCACCAGCCCTTGGCTCTCCTTGTCCCCGGGGGGCGGCCGGAGGGTCTCCGAGGGGACACGGTAAGGAGGGGCAGAGCTAGGTCCGCGGAGGGTGCTGGGGGCAGGAGAGGAGGGGGCCCAGCTGTCTGAAATAACGGGGATGGAGGCACGTCCCCATGGAGGGGCACGGGCCCCTGGCGTGGTGGAGGGGGCAGCTCACAGGGGTGGGCAGCAGAGCCTGCGCTGTTGCGGGTGCCCCCGCAGGCATCAGGCAAGTGGGGCTGGGGCTTTTGGAGGGGAAAAAAAAAAAAAAAAACCACGCCAGACGAAACCAAAAATCAAAACGTCGCCCCCCAATCAAAATCAAACCAAGCTCACAAAAAACCACAACTTTGAAATTTTTTTCTTATTCTTTTTTCTTTAATTTTTTCCTTTTTTCTTCTTTTTCTTTTTTCTCTTTTTCTTCTTTCTTTTTTCTTTTTTCTCTTTTTTTCATTATTTTTTCATTTTTTTTCTTTTTTCTCTTTTTCTCATTTTTTCCTTTTTCTCAGTTTTTTCCCCTTTTTTTCCTTCTTTTTCATTCTTTTCCCCCTTTTGCCCCAGGGGTTCCTGGTTCCCCCAGGGCCCTGCAAGCAGGGGTGATGGAGGCAGACCTCAGGCCAGCTCATCCCAGCACCCCACTCAGCACCAGCAGTCAGGAATGGGCCACCTTGCCAGCCGTTTTTTTCTTTCCACCCACCGCTTGCCCCCATTAAGGAGGGTTAAGTGCAGCCTGCCTTCTCCCCCAGGGCTGCTGACCTTGCTGATGTCCTCTGTTGCTCCACCAATACCTCCAGTTCCGGGCAGCCCTCTGTCAGACAGAGAGTACCAACTTTTCTTTGCCAGCCTGCAGCCCCCCTGGAATGCAGACATGTCCTGCCAACTGCGCCAGGCACACGGCTGCCTCAGTCCTGCCGNGTAGCACCTGACAATGTTGCTGTCCTTGTGTCCTGAGCAAAGTACATTTAGGCTGGGCCTGAGCTGCAGGCAGGGCTTTATCCCATGCACGTGTATCCCCACACTGTGGCCACCTGCACAGAGGTGCAATCACCTCTGCACTCATCCTCCTCCCAGCTCACNTTTTTCCCCTTTTTTTCCTTCTTTTTCATTCTTTTCCCCCTTTTGCCCCAGGGGTTCCTGGTTCCCCCAGGGCCCTGCAAGCAGGGGTGATGGAGGCAGACCTCAGGCCAGCTCATCCCAGCACCCCACTCAGCACCAGCAGTCAGGAATGGGCCACCTTGCCAGCCGTTTTTTTCTTTCCACCCACCGCTTGCCCCCATTAAGGAGGGTTAAGTGCAGCCTGCCTTCTCCCCCAGGGCTGCTGACCTTGCTGATGTCCTCTGTTGCTCCACCAATACCTCCAGTTCCGGGCAGCCCTCTGTCAGACAGAGAGTACCAACTTTTCTTTGCCAGCCTGCAGCCCCCCTGGAATGCAGACATGTCCTGCCAACTGCGCCAGGCACACGGCTGCCTCAGTCCTGCCGTCCTGCAGCTGGACCAAGAGGAGAACCATGGCCGTGTCCCAGAAGGTAGGAGCATCACCCCACCTCCAGGGGCAGAGGCAGGCATCACCCCAGCTGTAGCAGTGCTGGCTGTTTCTTAGCCCCAAAATGTCACCGGATTATGGGTACGGTGGTGGGATGGGTCGTTTTGGGGTCTCTAGCCCAAAGTTCAGCTTGCTCCTAGCATCAGAGCACCTCGGTGTTGTGCAAGGGAGTTTGGTTTTGTGGCCTCGCTGGGCACCCCTTCCAGTGCTGCACCACTTTTCTGGAGAAAAAAAGCTTTTCCTAAAGGCCAGACCTAACCTCCCAAGCAGGAATTTGCTATTTTTTCCCTCTTGTGTTATNCCTGCAGAAATAGCTTCCTTACAAACATGGGTCCTTGGGAAAGCTGGAGGAAATGTGTGTTGCGCTGTGCTCCTCACCTCTCTGCATGTAACATGAAGCAGAAGTTTCTTCAAACAGTCTGATCTGAGGAGTGCTCCATCATCACCAAGGTAGAGCAAAAGCAGGCCCAGGCTAGGAAACAGATCCAGGAGCACAGCGCCTTGCTCCTGGCTGTGCAGGACCACTACTTCTCCTCGAGCACCTGCACCTCTCTGCTCTCTGGGTCTGTGCATTGCTCTTCCTAGGGGGTTTCTGGTTCCCCATTCTGGCTTTGAAAGCAGCTGCATGCCAGTTCAGCGCAGGAGCCCTGCGACAGTCCAGCTTACTGCAGTCCTTTTACGGACCCTTAGTTCCTCTAGCCTAGGGATGCTTTAGGAGCTTGTTGAGCATCCTGAGCTCTTCTCAGCTGATGTACCAGGATCCATTTGCCTCTGTGCTCAGGCAGCTGGGGCTGGTGAGCCCAAACAGAAAAGACCTGCAAAAGGATGGCAAACATTAACTCAAATTTACATTTTGATCCTTTAGTACTTTGTGGCTGAGGACCACTTGCTTTGCCTGAGATGCAAATATTATTTTGCTTGCCAAGAGCAAAAACAATGCTGCCTAGATGTGGTTTTCATAGAATTCATGTTGGTTTCACTCTACTGCTGGCTAGTGATGTTTCTGTAAGCACACAGGTTTTGTGCATGATTGCACATCCGTGCTTTCTATTAGAAACACTGCATACTACTACCATTGAGCCAGAGATCCCACTTCTGCAGTGAAAATGAATTGCATCATGTTGTTAAAGCTGTAAATGTTCTCTTGCAAGACTGTAATCTATGTCATCCTCCTTCCTAATATTGTAAGAGGCTTTTACTGCCCAGCAAATTGTTCCTGGTGTTATGTACTCTTAAGGCAAAATTACATTTCATTGAAGATATGTTCATTTTCCCTGCCTCTGAAGTTGAGCCTTGCACTGATTTAGTTATATTGGGATTATTGAGGGACTGTTGTGATTGCAGGTGACGCTCGCTATGTTACTGCAGAGTTTCTCGAAGACACTAATGCTGACTGTGTCTGTAACCTGGCAGCCGAGCGCCATCAATCATGCTAAGCAAAGCTTAAACGCAAGTGAGGATAAAAAGGCCTGTCGGCTTTGCTGCTTGCCACATCCTGCCTCCTCTCAAAGGGACTTCAAAGCGTGACCTAAAAAAGGGGCAAACTGCTTTGAGGCATTTCCATTCCAGTGCTGGCTGGGACTGGTCGATGTGCACAGGTGCCATTCAGCATCTGGTTGAACACAAGGTGTGCATGGTTGTGGCGGGCACTGAACCCAGGCCTGCGTGTCTCCCTCAGGGTCTGCTGTCTAGTGGGATATCCGTCCCTTCTCACTCACCCCTGCTCGTGGCAGCTGCTCTGGTAGCTCTACCGACTTTGTTGGTACCTGATGAAGGTAACGGTGACCTTTAGCGAGAGACATGGCAATGGTAGCAAAATAACAAGAAGAATCAGCAGCACGCTTTTGTGGTGTTTCTGCTAACAGTGAATCATTATAGGGGAAAAAAAGTGTCTCTTATTGCATTTATTTTTTATTTTTAGTCCTTAGTGTGCTTTTTGCCCCCTTGATAAAAGAGCTATTTATTTCCCAGTATTTCCTCTCCTCAAAGTTACCTATATGCCATGATTCAGTCTTGCTGTAAGCTGAACAGAGCTCCATAGCTGTCATGTTATAAAACCTGTGCAACCCATTTTCTGTGGCAATTTTCAGTGTGCCTTTAAAACACCCACATGCTCCAGTTCTGCGTGCACCATTCAGCGATGGGTTTCAGCAGTTGGGTATGCAGAAGGTGGTCAACCTCCCTTCCCTTCCTTGCTCTTCTGTTTGCACGCAAGGACTGCATTTGCTCTTTTTCCCAGTGCTTCCTGCTGTTGTGTTTTTTGTCCGCTATGACCCTTACACCCCTTTCGGTGTCACGGCTCTCCCGGATACAGACCCCGTCCTGTTGGTATTTGCACATGGACGTTCATGGTTCATGTGAGCCCAGCTTCCCCAGCAAGGCTGAGCAGAGCCCTCCCGGCGGCTGCACCCTCCTACTCCTGCTTTACCCCTCCAAATAGTCCTTGTTGTGCTTATGTACTTCATCCCCAGTCGTTTTCATTTTAAGACCAGACCCTTCATTAAAAATACTTCCCAGAAAAACACTCTCTTTGAATTATCATCACAAACAATTACTTTTTCTTTTTAACCCTTGGGTCTGGTGGTGCAGGGTGGGACCCATTCCCCTGACACTTCTTAGATGCTTTCAGGAGCTAGCTGTCACTTGGGGATGATGTAGAGGTATCTTTTGGCCATTCAGTAAGGCCAGGGTGCAATTTAGAGTCTCCATATTTCTACCGTGTGCAGCTAGCTGTGAAAGGGGAGTCATGACAAGGCAGGTTGTCTTTTTGCCACCAGGCCAGAAGAAGTTCAAGTGATCGCAGGCTTTTGAGAATCTCAGAGAAGGGGGCTGCCAGTGTCCCAGGTGGGCATATGTAAGAGGCTGCAATATTGTGTGGGTCAGCAGGAGAAATGTATTTACAAAACACAAATTTTCCCATGCTCTTCCCCTCCCGACCCTTGGGCAGGTGTTAAGTTCCCATTCTCCCAATGGTTCCTGTGCTGGGTTACCTGCTGGCCTTGATCTGCCAGGTACCCAGCCAGCCTGCTTTCTTGACAGGCAGGCCAAGATCTCTTTTTCTTTCTGAAGCTGTTAAGACTGGCTTTTTCCTTAGTGGTTTTAGTTTCCTGCATCAACCCACCTAAATCAGAAGTTACAAAGTGCTGAAAAGCTGCTGGTTGCTCCTTATCTTCTTTTCTGCTTGCCTCAGGTATTCACTCCACCTCACACAGCCAGCCAATATCACAAAGGTTCAGCAGCTGAAAGTTAATGGCCCGAAACCTTGTCATTACGTCAAGGGAGAGGTGGATGTGGTCAACCAGCCCTCTTCAGAGATACTGCTGAAGTAGACTCTGTGTGTCACTCCATGTCTTGAGATGCTAAAGCAAGATAGGCTTTTATCTGAAGTTTTCTCCTTCTGCCTTTGAGCAATGACTGATCTTGGCCCACAGATTCTTCTTAATTATATTTTTTCACATTCCCTTTGGAACATTGCCTCTCAGTACCAGTTAGGCTTTTTCCAGAGCAGCAATTAGGACATTAATGCACAGAGGTACTAAGCTGGGGAGGGATTTGCATTAGGAAATCGCTTTAGGCAGACCTATCAGTTTCCCTGATGCAGGGAGAAACTTCTGCACATCTGCAAATTGTTCAGTGGTCTGTCAATGAGTGCAGGGGACCAGCAGCAATACTGTGCTGGGTCTGTACCATTTGCCAGTAGTGCCTCTGTGATGGGGCGCAAAGCCCCAGCATTGCCGTGAGGCAGCAGCAGTGGGAGAGTGGCTGGATAGGCCACAGAGCAGTGCCAGGGTGCTGGGAATCACTGGGAGAGGAACCAGGGACAGCCCCTAGGTGCACCTAGCACCACAGCATCGTGAACTCCCAGNTGTGTCCCACCCCACATCACCAGACCCAGGGACGGGTCCTGGGCTCCTCCCTCGCTTGCAGGCACCTGCAATCCACGATGCTGTGGCGCTAGGTGCACCCAGGGGCTCTCCCTGCTTCCTCTCCTGGTGATGCCTAGAGACCTGGCACTGCTCTTTGGCATATCCAGAACTCTCCCACTGCTGCTGCCTTTGGAGGCCTAGCTGTCAAGAGCAGGAGCATCAGGGAATGCCAGGACATGGGACAATTTTGCTCTTTGCTTTCTTTTCCTCCATTCCTCAGCCCAACAGACCCATCTGGCATATTTTGTTCCCTTCTGTCTTCCCTTTCTTCCAGTTTTGGGGCTATTTTGGCATGTGTCGCGGCCAGGCTGAGAGGCTGAGTGGACGCTGCAGTGCATGTGCTCTCACACATTTTGTCTCTACTGTCCTCACAGATACATGGCAGTGCTGTCTGTGCCCAAATATTCATGAGCATTAATTGTGCCTCTTCAGGTATGGTGCTGAGGAAAGCAGTGACCTTGTGTTTTAAACAAGGGAAGCCTACATGTAGCTTTTCAACGCTCTTTGTTGTGGAAAATGAGAGTCAGGAAGATGTTTTGTGATGCGTGCATACAGACATCTTGGCTGGTTCCGTCTTTTAGTGATGATGCAATTGCTAATTAATTCCCCTCCCCCACCTCTGCTGGGAGCTCCTGCAGGTGGAGTTGGCCACAAAGCCCAAGGAGTGGCTTCTTTACACCCAGCAGAAGCTTTAGCTGTTTGCAGCAAATACATGGGCAGGAGGAGCAGAGGAAGGAGGCAAAAGATCTTATTGATTAAACTAAGCAGCTGGTGCTGGGAAGGGGTCCCCTTGGCAAGAAAGTCAGAGGACTGAAAGAAAGATTAGTATTTTCATAGGGGACATGAGCTGAGAGAAAAGAGGAGACGGGAATCAGTGCTAAAGGAGGCAAACTGCTTGTCAGGCCATGCCGTCAGCATTCAACAGGCTGTGGAAAAGCTGAGCCACGGTGAAAACCAAGAGACCAGCAAAGAGAGCCCGTAGAAAACTTCATCTGTGTCAAGTTTTCCTTCACTTCCCAGATGTTGGAATGAAAATGGACTTTTCTTCTCCCTACACCCCAAAATGGAATGTTTCTCTATCATCATAGAAACAGTTTGTGACAGGACACAGCAAGCTCTAATACTCCAAGCCTGGCCTGGTATGCACTGCTGGGGATGCAGTCCTGGCCTGGGAGAGCCAGGAGAACCTTGGCATTAGCAAATGGTTGTGGTCCCTCCCCTGTCCAACGGCAGCAGTGCTCCTTTGCAAGTAGTGGCTGTGTGGTGGAGTAAAACACTGCAGCTCCCAATCCATTGTACTGGCCGAGTCCACATCCCCCACATCTTGGAGGGGTTTCATAGGGCATCACCAAAGGACAGAATGGGGGTCTGGCTTGTTCCCTATAAGCTGGGCATTCTTCTGGTCTGGGATCCCAGTGGATACCTGAAATTCTACTTTTGCTGGTGAATCCATGTGGTCAGCACAAGATGCGGCGTAAAAGATGGTGTACAAGCAACTAACAGGAGAGCAGTGCAATTCCACTGCTAATCTCGCCACCTCAACCAGCACTTGACCAATTTGGTCTGCGCAAAGGGCTGGCTGTGCTAGCTGGGCCATGCACCCACAGAGCAGAGGGAGAACAAGATTACTCTGCTCCCCAAATCTCCTAGGGTTTTCAGCTGTCCTACATGACCTGGGCTATCCTGTGATCACTGCAGGAAGAGCTGCAGCTTTTGAGCCAGTAGGGTTGACAGTGCTGGTCAAGACTATGGTGCATGTGTGTACAGGCACAGGCTTTGCCAACAGCATCTCGGCTCTACGGACTTTCCTCCATCCTCTGCAGAGCTAGAATCACTGTCAAACTATTTTGCTCTGAAGAGGTTGTTTTTTCTGGTGTTCCCAGGCCTGGTCTTGTCATCTTTTTAACCCATCTCATAAGGACTAATAACAGAATCCTTATTAGATCCTGGAAACAGGAGGTTTGGGTGTGTAAAAAGGAGAAGATAACCATGTGAAAAAGGGCAGAAAGACGAACATCAGGTTCTCCAAACCCTGGGTGGTTTGGAGAGAAATTGCATGTGGCAGTTGGGATGAGGAGCTATAACAGTGCAGGGCTGTGGTCTCCACTTGGGGGTAGACAGCTTTGACTTTCCCTTCAACCACAAGCCACTCTGAAAACAGCCATCCGAGAGGTCCCCATCTCTTCCTGCACCCAGGCCAAGGAGGCAGATGCCTAAACCTGCAGCCTGCCACAGTCCTGCATGTCTCTCTCACCCCTCTCTAGGTCCGGTCTGCTCTGAATTCCCGGAGGCACCCTGGTTTCAGACCTTCTGCCAGTTCGCCCAGTACCGCTGCTTCAAACGCCAGTTCTATGCAAAGGTGGGGGGCAGGATTTGGACTGGGGAGGGGGGAAGTGTCACCTGGGAGATGGAAGGGATGAGGAGGAGGGGAAGATAACACAGCGGGACTTGTGTTTCTCCCTCTTTCCTCTGCTCAGAGAATCCCGTGTCTGAGTTTGTCTCCACCAAAAAACCTTCTTCTCCCAACGGAGATATCTCATGGTGTGGGCTCCTGGACAAAGGAGAAAAGCTCCCCTACGGAAGAAGGTATGGTTGCATCAAGCTGCGCTGGGCACCGCAGCTCGCCTGCTGTTCTCCCGTAGCTACTCTTCTCCCCCAGCAGCTTTCTGGCTGGCCTCAGAAAGGTGCCCTCAGCCCCTTCATCCGGCTCTCTCCCCAGCTCCAGAGCAGGCTTCTCTCTCGCCCACTGATGCCCTGCTGCGCACCAACGTGGACACTTTCCTGAAGTACTCCTACGCATTGTCAAGTCAGAAACCGCTGCCAAGGAAGCTCCCCCCAGCCATGCCAGGGGAGCCGAGACACGCGCAGGACAGGGGGCTGCCTGTGTCCCCACCGACCCTGCCGGTCCTGGCTACCCCTGCCTCCTCACCTCCCAGGCTAAGATCCCCTGCCCGGGCAGATCAAACCTGGGAGCAACTCCTGCAGAACAGTGTCTGGCAGCTGATCCACTTCACTCTCTCCTTGGACACATCCTTAGGAACCGAGCGCCCTACTCCAGACTCCAGCATCAAGTAAGAACCAGGGAGCACATCAGGCAGTGCCAAGGAGGAGGTGCAGGAAATGGTCCCCCAAGGCAGGTGAGGGGAAGACCCATCTTCCCCCATGGCGGGGTACTGCACACCACCTGTGCAGAGCAGTCCTCAAATGTGTTGGCTGGTAGCCCCACAACACTCATGCCCCTGCCCTGAGCAGCTGGTGAGCACACACAGGCTTTCTGGAGAAAGTTGTCCCATACAGAGCAGGAATGCACCCAGGGAGCCCCTCAGACACCCCCTGCTCCAGCACAGAGNTGATTACCTTGCTGAAATGCCCCTACAACAACGCACACAGCATATGGAATAAAGAGGAAGAACTAGAGATCTGTGTGTGGTCACAGGGCCATGATCTCATTGCAATTACAGAGACACGGTGGGACAACTCGCATGACTGGAATGCTGTCATTAATAGCTATGTACTTTTTAGGAAAGACAGGCTACCAAGGTGAGGTAGTGAAGTTGCTCTTTATGTGAGGG